>JAUCNO010001135.1:57242-67682 GCA_032353835.1 Enteromius viviparus | reverse complement strand
ATTGTCTGTTGTTCTATCTGTCTGTACATTATCTATCTATCTGTCAGTCTTTCTATCTGTCTGTACATTTTCTATCTTATCTGTCAGTCTTTCTATCTGTCTGTACATTTTCTATCTATCTGTCTGTCGTTCTGTCTGCCTGTAGATTGTCTGTCGTTCTATCTGTCTGTACATTGTCTGTTGTTCTATCTGTCTGTACATTATCTATCTATCTGTCAGTCTTTCTATCTGTCTGTACATTTTCTATCTATCTGTCAGTCTTTCTATCTGTCTGTACATTCTGTCTGTTGTTCTGTCTGTCTGTACATTGTCTGTTTGTCTGTTGTTCTTTCTGTCTGTACACTATCTATCTATCTGTCTGTCCGTCCAATGAACCGAAACAACAACAAAGTTCTCAACAAAAAAAAAAGATACAGCTAGAGTTTTAACCCACGGCGAATTATATTTTCTTTATCTTACATGTGACGCCAGCATGAGCAAGTCATTATCACATGCATGCACCTTTCTTAGAGGGCAACCCATTCCTACCTTTGATAATATTATCATAATGGCTTTGTAATGCTAATGAAAGGTGCTTCAGACCGACTGTGATTGCAGTTGTGCATGCAATCCTGAAGACCTCTGGATAGTTTGATACATTTTTCCTCTTGATTGAACACTTTCCACATGAAGGAGAGCGCTGGCTCTATTTCAGGACAATCACCCCCTTCTGTGAAGGTCATGAGGAAGTCAAATCCTTCAGCCTTCTGTTGCAGTAGTCACCATAGCAACGTACCCCGCCTTCCACCGCCGGAGACAAAAGCCACCGTATAGGGGATAAGGGGGCATGTGTCGAAAAAAGGAACTGATGCATATTCAGCAGACACGCACACATATGTTCTGAGCAAACTGCTCATCCCATGTGTGTTTAAGTTTGTCATTTATTTTTTTGCCCTTTAGGGCCAAAGGTTGCAATAGCTCTGAATTAGCCGAAATGAATCCGGTTTAGCGTGCGTGTGCAGGCGTACATGCTAATATCAAAGCAGCTGTAGCACAGTCAAACTTTGGTTCATCTCCAACTTAACATAACTTTTACTCAATTCAAATGTAAGTTCTCTAAAGAAAGGAAGTTTCCGTGGTGGTTGTTTAGCTTTTATGCATTATACAACTGGTCAGCATGTATGACTCTCTCGACCGTGGACTTATTTGGAGGTAGAAAGTGTAGCTTTGAGGGTTGCTGAGAGAAAGGGCAAGGCTGTAAATCTCTCTGGTCTCCATGGAGATGGACGTCTTGCTCTCTCAATCTTTTCCTCATTAAAACGTGGCAAGGCACAAAGCCACAGATGATCATGTGATCCTGTATCTCGTCCTTTCTCTGGTAAAAAAACAAAACAAAACAATCCTAATTACCAAATAGATTACCAATTTAAATGTTTACTTGAATGGAATAGTTCACACTGTAATGTAAATGCTGTCACTATATACTATATATTATTTGCTGTCATTGAATACAGAAAGAGAAAATTGACAAGGTTTCATGCTTCATCTACTTTTCTTATGGTTAAAAAAATATTTTCATTATGAACTAATCTACGGCTTGAACCTGAACTGTTGTGATGACCATGTATAACCAAGTATGATTCTAGCTGTAAAGTAATCATTATAAAATATAATTATAAAATAATATTTTAAAAAAGGCACACATTCATTCTTATTTGTTTGGCTTTTATGCCCCCCAAAAAGAAAGAAAACGTCTCCTCACATTCAGTTAGAAATTTCATAAATCAGGTAAAAGATAACATATTTAAAATTCAAATTGGCCAAATTTAAGAAAAGTTGAGCAGTTTCTCTGGGTATTAATTTCATTGAATACTCATAAATTTAAAGATGCTGCTTTCCAAAAGGGTTTCACCATGCAAACAGTGTAACAGTTGAAGTACAAAACTAAACATCATAAAAATAGTTATTGTTATGTAGTTGGTATATATACTGGTATTGACTAGTCAGTTGAGTAGATGGTTGTACTAGGCTTATCTGAACAAACCATCCCTAAACGACGTGATGGCGAGTAAACACAATAGTAATTTTTAGGTAAACTGTCCCTTTAAGACATGAAAGTGAGGCTTGTTTTTAGAAACCCCGTTCTTTTCCAAGAAGGAGAGAGGCTTTCATTTGCTCATTCTGCAGCATTCATTTGAATATCACAGGCCCATTGGGATTCAAACCTAATTTCTTCCCTTCCTCACTGTCTGTCTTCCCTCAGCCCCAGGGCTTCTTATTTAATATACAATCAGCATGATTTCCTGACAAGCATCTTGCGCATTGCACAGGGCCAGAGCACAGAGGCTTACGCTGCTCTTTGAGTTCCCACAGGCTTAATTAGCGCTATTTGTTGACAGCTTTCAGGTTTCAACCACTGTCCTCCTGTAGGAGTAATAATGGTGTCATGTTGGTTGTTGCACCAGTGTAAAATCTATCAGTGCCCATCCCTGTTTCACACAGGTACTTAGAGATGAGTGATGTTGGCAGCTGGGTAATTAATACAGGGTCTACTGTATGTGCGCTGTCCAAGCAACTTTGCCAGGGTTGGGTTGTGTTCTCACACATCCTAATGCGATTCATACAAGTGTGATATCATATACATGAAGAAAGGCATTCTCAGGATGTTGTCCCGACTTGTTCTCTTCTCAAGGGATGATTCAGTGTCCAATTAATGCTAAAGGTTTTGTGCAAGGTCCCATTGTTTATAAAATAAACATGTACTTGGAGGAAATTGAAATGATAAGCAAAAATGATAAATCTGTCATAGGTCTTGGAGCACAAAATGGAACACAAATGGAGATGTTTTGAAAAATGTTCATGCTGCTCTAAAGTGAATTGGGATTGATTCTGTGAGTTCCATATAAGTAGTCTATACCAAATTGTGTGATATACAAGGAACAGCCCAAACAACTGATGTTGTTATTCACTGAATATATTCCCATATCATTTGCACTTTTGCATATTCAATCTTGGTGAACTGCGAACACTTAAAAGAGATGCAAAGAACCTATGATGTTTCCCCTCGTCTGATTCAACCCAATCTCGTGGGAAAGTGTAACTATTTTACGAGGTGGCAATTTTATATTAATTCTTATGATGCGAATAACATTAAAAAAAATTCTTTAGAAAAAGCAAAAATGTCCATAAATAACCCCACCCCTAAAAATAACTGTCAGTAAGGTGTAAGCCAATTGTAAGAGACTCCAAAATAAGATTTTACAAATTAGTCACCAATTTGCCGAAACGGAAAACTGCATTGGAATCATATCTTGTTTGGATGATATCAGATTTTTACTGTACTATACTGTACAATAATCATAGCCAAACTAAATAAAATCAACATAATACTAATATCACAATACCTATAATTGTTTTAGTATGTTTGATCATTTAGTAACACTGCATCTTTGTCATGTATTTTTTATGTTCATCTTATGCTTTATAACGATTGTTTAACATTGGGTGCAATACCATACTTTATACATTTCATTATATGATAGAATGTTCCGAGCTAGTTAATGATTTTCTCACATATCACATGGCCATCTTTTATTTAACATTTAAAAAAATATAGTTTTTCATAAATGATGCTTTTTTCATTGTGGAAATAATCCCTATTTACATTCATTGCATGAATGTTCTGTTAAATTTATAAAAAATTTTCCTGATTTAAAAAACATAAGTTTGCACTCTGAATGATATTTAAGCCTCTGATTTGATTTAGAAGTCCCCAGCAGAAGAGGTTGTAATTAGCATGCTATAAATGCCAAATGGATGGTAATTTATTTTGCGTATAACTCCACAGTGTTGTAAGACAGACGTTTATGTGAGCAGAATGTCCCCTTTGGATCCGGAAGGACGATGCCAGACGTACATCAAGCCATTAAACTCTACGGCACTACCCTGCCTTTGTCTTACCATTTGTCCCACACTTCTGTCCCCTTTGTAGACTTGTGTGTGTGTGTGTGTACACATACTAATTGGAACATAAACCCCATGTGCCACCTCAACCTGAAGAGACTGAGGAGGATGGGACACCCATGTATTAAATGTCAATGAGTAACTGCAGACATGAATGATACATGATTTTGCAGAAATGACATAGAACCATTCTGGGTTCCTAACTAGTTCTTAAAAAATACTAATTTTTTTTTAGCATGAAGAACATAAAAAACCCTTTTCCACTCTAAAGACCCTTTTGTGGAATGAAAAGGTTCCATGAATTTTAAAGGTTCTTCATGGAACCCTTAACACACACAGACACACACTTCAAGTAATTAATGGTAAAAGGTATTGAGATATTTAATGTAAGATTTTACTGATGTCAAGACGACCTAGCAAATGGGTGTATTTTCATTTCCTTCAGAAAATGAAGAAAAAAAAAAACTAATTCGAGAGATTTTGAGTCAGGAGCAATTGTTTGGGGGGTGGTGGTGGCTGACTGGGGTTCACACATCATGATTCGTGGACCCCTGCATGAATAGAGTTGGGGGAGGATATGGACGCCTGCATGTCTAATAGTCTGAAACAGGCACATTGTATCCAGCTCGTGCCTCAGGATCTTTAGGTGCAGCAGATGTGAGTTATGCATGGCCATTTGAACATAATTAATCTCTGTCTCCTCTGCTCTCTGCCCCCAGATCATCAGTACAGCCCGTCTCTGTGTCTTTGCACACTTGCACACGTGTCCCACAGGGAGGATGTTGGGGGGGCCAACCTCAGTTTAATTCTGCACAGATCTGAATGTCATCAAGTCTTTATAGCTTCAGCTGGAAGGGAGGAGGGAGCATGAATCTCTTTGTCGTTTCTTTTGCTCCTGAAACCGCAGAAGCAGGGCAGTAACCACCGTAGATATTAATGGGAGACACGTCTGGGTCATTGATTTGTTCCTAGCAAAGCTTTTTCAGGGATGAATGGTATTACGTTTCTGACTGATGCTGATGACTTGTGTTATTGCCGATAACTGATAAATGACTGCTATTAAAAATGCATACTGGTTTGTGTACATAAAACAAAGCATTAAGTTCAACAGTTTAAAATACAACAGTGCAACTGAGGCATTTCATAATGTGAAGTATGAAAAATAGATATGCATTTGATGATTTGCTAAAGATTACATTTAATAATTAATTTTCAGAAAAATGTAATTGGCAGAAAATGTAATTAAGTAAAAAAATAAATAAGAAATACACAATTCAAATACACAATTAAATACCCAATAGTGGCTGATGATACTATGAATTAAATCAAAATAATAATAATACAATAAATTACAATTTCCGCAAAGAAGCATTAAGTTTTAAGACTTTAATGTCTTATTTTTATTAAGAAAAAATAAATACATTTTATAAATGCTACAATTATGAACTTTCTATGTATTAAAAAATCCTGAAGCAGCACTATAGCACTGCTAATAATAAGAAATGTTTCTTGAGCAGTTAATCGGCACATTAATTACTTCTGCAGGATCATGGGACACTAAAGACTGAAGTAATTCAGCTTTGCATCACAGGAATGACTGTTTTTGACCAAATAAGATAAGAGACTTCTTTCCAAAACATAAAAATATGGATTGTTAATGTCTAATATGGGTCCTGAAGCAAAACCAGATAAAAGCAGCAGGCTTATAATATAATGTAATCTGAATGATGCAGGGGGTTTTCAGGCATTTTAGAAATGTTTTGAATCATAAACCGAGATTCCTGACACATGCACGACTCAAACCCACATCTCTTCAACTCAAGGACCAGTGGTCACAGTTGCCTACACTGATGTAGGTGTGCAGTAAAATGTCCTAATTTAAATCCTACTCAACAACAGAGCAAAATTACAAACACAGTGTGCTTCTACACTTAAATTTGTATTCATTTTTCCCTTCATTTTGAGCCTATATTGTGTACAGATTAAACCAAGTAGTTAATTTTGCTTCCCTTTGTTCCAATATTTCAATACATTCTATTGTGATAGGTCTATTGTATTAAAGGGGTGCTCTTGTTATTTTCTTTCTTCGACTCCCTAGCCTTAATTTCTTTTCTTCCTCTGATCCAGCGGTTTAATCCTCAATGCCAGTTTTCTATAAAATTCCCTCGTTCAAGGTTTCCTTTCCAAGCTGCTAATTGCTTTTGAAGATAACTAATGCCATGGCTCCGCTGATAAGTATTGATTCAGTTCTCCAACATGATTTTGCCATCAATCTTTACTTATTCTGAACGGGATGAATAATCCCACTTCTCCAGTGGTGCACTATTGTTTTTGCTTCTGTTGTTTGCCAAATGTATCATTACACATGGGCTTTCTCCCACAGACTGCACAATCTTCTCCGTGTGGAGAATATACAATGAACAGACTTAGGACTTCCTTCACTAGGACGTTCAGAAGAGAATAAAGGATAAAAAGCATGGCAAATGTTGAATGCTGATATGAAATGCTCTTATGAAAGGTCAGATGGAAAGCTATTTAAATGCTAGTGCATGAAGGCTGCATCTAAATCTGCATACTGTCCATCACAGATTAGGATTAGTGCATCTAAAATCCTAGTATTTTAAAAATATTAAGGCAGAGAGTTCAGCTAGTGTAGTAGATTTTATAGTTTGCATGGTTTTTGGTCTAATGTCACCCACAAAAAGGAGATGGTGATGGTTATATTTTGACATTTAGCATATGCACACTAAGAAGTTAGCATTACTTTGCATTGTTCCAGTAAGATTTTTCCATTGGTTTTGAACTGCACTGCAGAAAATAATTTCTAGGGCCAACAGTTTATGACTTTTGATCACAATATTTTTTTAAGCTTAGCACTTGAGCTAAGTGTGTCTATAAATGAACACCAAAGTCACATTAATCACCCCTTTTGCATAACTCTTACAGTATTTAATTAAAAACATTTCAATGTGACAGTAGAAGTGATTAGACGAGTTGACCTTTTTTGTTGTGATGCCATTTAATGGCAACCTCTATCCGAATTGCTAGCAACTCTAAAGTAACGAGTAAAAGCACAAGAGGCTTGTTTAAGAACAAAAGTTAAAAACAGCTTATTTCTTGCATTTAATGAAAAACTCAAAACCCCCAGTGATTAAAAAAACAGTGATCATTTTAATTTGTTTCTTTGTTTTTGGCCTATAAACCATGTTGAAAAAAAAACAGCATATGCTGGTTAGTTATGTTTTGAAGCTGGGATGCTGGTTTAAGATGGTCCTTAGCTAGTTACTGTATGTGTTCTGGTCTAACCAGATTAAGGCCAGCAAAGGACCAGCTTAAAGGATTGGTTCACCCAAAAATTAAAATTTTGTCATTAATTGCTCACCCTCATATCGTTCCAAACCCATAAGACCTTCATTCATCTTCAGAACACAAATTAAGCTATTTTTGATAAACAAGACTAATTATGTCAAATACGTTTAAGCTTGCGTATGAGGTGCGTTGAGATGCTCTCTAAAATAGTGGAAGACATAAGTCATGGGATAAGAATAAATGTTGTTATTTTTGTTTTATTTGGACAAAATAAATTCATGTAGTATCGCAACAGTAAAGTTGATCCACTGATGGACTGTTTTACCAACATTTTTGCTACGTTTATGGATCTGGGATCTTTTCAGTTGTGTTGCTGTCTACAGAGAGTCGGATGGCTCTCTGACATCATCAATAATATCTTAATTTGTGTTCCGAAGATGAACGGAGGTCTTATAGGTTTGGAACAACATGAGGGTGAGAAATCAATGAGAACATTTTCATTTTTGGGTGAACTAAACCTTTAAATCACCATCCCAGCTTTAAAACATACCTAACCACCATATGCTGTTTTTTTTTTCAACAGGAAAAGTAGCTACTTCATAGCAGCACTCTATTTGCAGTTTAATTATGATTTTATAGTAAATGATACATTGTACCGTATTGAGAAAAAGGTGTTTATCTGCTACCAGATAAACTATAATGCCTGGTTTCACAAAATGTGGCTTACTTTAGGCCAGGACTAGGCCTTAGTTAACAGACGGTAGTAATATTTTATGGAAATTAATTTAGCTAAATGCTAACAGTTGCATGTGATGTAATGAAACAAAGGGGTTGGTTATGTAAAGACACTGGCATGCTGTCTGTATAGTCTACTCAAAAGAGTACTCATTTACATGCTTTTAGTCTGCAACACAAGTAAACCGTAATGCAGTCTGCAGTTAGCTGGGCTGTTTATAGTAGCTCTATTCGTCATTCTACAGTCAGTGATTTTTAAGCCTCTAAGAATAAAACCAATTAACTCCAACAATGAGGATGATGCTCTTACATCCTCCAGCCAGCAGGAGGTCAGTGCAACTGTACCGACTGTTATATAATGTTATATAACCTTTAGCCTTTCTGACTGAAATAGGATTTCCTTATGAAGACCTCATAATGTGAGCTTTCTGATCTAACTAAAGTAATCCAATTAATCCCCATTAAGCTTCTTGCATGTGTGCACATCTCCCACTCTATTTCCATGCAAAGCCATTTATGCACATCTTTAAAATTATGTAGATGACAGATTCAATTAATGTGCTTTCAAAAAAGAGAGAAAGGAGACTTTGACAGTGGGCTGACAATCAATAAAGATAAGACACGGACAAACAGCATTACCAGACGCAGCAAAACAGATTATTAAATGTAGGTGTAGACCTTTATTCATTCTGATGTGATTTTAAATGCAGTCGATAGATGCCAGACATAAATAACTTACAGCACTGGACTGCGGAGACCAGGTAAAGCCATAAAGTAAAGCAGTACATCATGTTTTTCACTCCTAGGAAGGAGAGCTGTGCTGCTAGACAGCATTTCAGAGGCCTGGGAGGCTGAATGACTGTATGTTATTGAGTGAAACAGACTGAAATAACACCTGCTGGAAGCATTGAAGCATTGTGTGCAGTCTGGAGTCATATGCCTAATAACAAAGATTCTGTCTGCACCTTGAAATGTTAAGCTTATGTAAACTCTGCATTCGCCAAAAAAAAAAAAAAAAAAAAAAAAGAAGCTGCACTTGCAGATGACGTAATGTTAATTTAAATAAATGCTCACTTGAGTGTATGTAGAAAACACCCTTGTTTACAGTAATCTTTCACCAGGCTATGTTTCCAAATACATTTGATTCCATTAA
Source organism: Enteromius viviparus (assembly GCA_032353835.1). Lineage (NCBI taxonomy): Eukaryota > Metazoa > Chordata > Actinopteri > Cypriniformes > Cyprinidae > Enteromius > Enteromius viviparus. The sequence goes on along the minus strand of JAUCNO010001135.1, from coordinate 58,543 downwards.
GAATTGTTTACCCAAAAATTTAAAAAGTACTCAATCTCAGGCCTTTCAAGATGTCGATGGGTTTGGGAAATATAGAAATATAGTGGTCAACTGGATCACCCAGTGAATGGGTGCCGTCCAAACAAGTAATCAACATGAGTTCTGCTTGATCTGTGCATATTTCTCTCCTGATTCACTTCAGAAAACAATATTGGTTATGAAATCCTATTTTATAACTAGAACCAGTAGTATGAAGTTAAAACCTCTTTTTGATGAATTTGTTTTTTGCAATGTATTTATCAGCTGTTTGGACTCTCATCCTGACGGCACCCATTCAGTTTTGAGGATCCATTGATGAGCAAGTGATGTCATGCACAATTTCTTCAAATATGTTCATATTAAGACAAACTGAGGATATCTTATTGTGTTACAGTAGCTTTTCATGTCACAGTCAGTCATGTGTTGCATTGTAAAATTTGTCCACATGCATCACATGTTTCTGCATACATAATTTTTTTTTCATCCCGCTGTAATCATTTTTGTCCCTCCTCTATTTGTCCCTGGAGACTGTTAAAGCTATTTTACATGAGCAGTGAAGCTGGCCAAGTTTAGATTGGTTGAAAGCGCTGACGGTACTGTAAATCCTAGATCAGCGAATGTCCTCTTATGAACAGAAGGGCTAAAACGAGAGAGGGAATACTGTGAAATCAACCGGCCTCCTTCATTTATTCTTACTGCAACACCGCCAGTCCCTCGACAATATGATCTACAGAGCTGCGGCAACATTTGTACTCGGTTTTCTATGCTTTTGGTCTTGGTTTGTGTACTGTATTTTTTTGCCCGCCGGCTAATAGTTGAGTGCCCTCTGACACGCATTGTAAAAGATTTATGTTCTGTCATACACTGTGAAACCAAGAGAGAACTGTAGTTTCACTGAATGAGTCATCAGATCAGTGTTGTTTACCTGAAATGAGGCTTTCAGAGCAGAGCTTCAGTCCAAAATAACTCCTCATCAACTATTACATGACTCAGCCTGCTGCTGGACCAAAGGCAAATGGAGGTCATCTGCAAAATACTCACTTATTTGCTACAACAATCTACTATTTGTATATAATAGTTTTATAAATCTATATTTATATTTATTCATACAAATAGGTATCAAGTTACCAATACGACAATATTTAAAGGGGTCATATGATGCGATTTCCTTTCTCTTTTGGAGTGTTATAAAACAACCCCTTAAAAGAGAATGAGGTCTCTGCAGAACAAATGTGGGCGTTTTTCAATTTCTGGATGTTTCTCAACCGCGGGATGTTTTTCAA
>JAUCNO010001135.1:24307-38448 GCA_032353835.1 Enteromius viviparus | reverse complement strand
CACCTACATATTGTAATACCTATGTCATACCCATGTCATTATACAAATTTGTGTCCTCATAAACCACATAAACCTGCCCACACACACACACACACACACTCACACATATGTACAGTCTCAGTTAGATGAACGTATAGTACATGTAGCAACTAAAAATGAAAGGATGCATTGTTTTAAAGACATTTATTGTTAAATCTGTGAGTTAATAATAAGAAAAGTAACACATTAGATTGATTTCAGTAGGATCTTGTGACACTGATGACTGAAAATACAGTATTTTATTGCAGGAATAAAAAAAAATCTTTTGAATAGAATAATGTACAATTTTGGAATTTTATATTTTACTATATGTCTTTCTGTCTCTCACATTTTTTCCCCCCATTTGAGCAAGAACTAACAAAACTAACAAAAACATTTTTTTAGTTTTTGGACTCTGTAAGTGAGTTTGACCTCAATGGACTTGTTACAGGATATTTCGTTCAGAGATGATGCAGTGGGTCTGAATGACCTCAAAGCCACAGCTATGGTTGTACATTTTATACTGGAATGCCAATCAGATCAAGAGAGAGAGAGAGAGAGAGAGAGAGAGAGAGAGAGAGAGAAAGACAGAGATATGTTGAGTCTGGGGAGCCGGCTGACAAACAGGAGCCCATTCCTGAGTAATTGCCTGTCATACATATTGAAAGTGCATGTGGCTCACCTGACAGGTGGCCCTGGGGAGCGAAACACACTGTAATCGAATGGATAAATGCATATGGCATAATGGCTCCCATTAAGCTGAGGAAGGACAAGAAAGAAACAGAATATCAGAAAGCATTGGTCTGGTTCAGTAAAAAATCTGATGCTTGGAAGTAGCAATTTATGCCAATAAGCAGATTAAAGAGCATCTTACCCTCCAGTTCTATGTTGTACATGTGTGTCAATGGCATATTTCTTCAAAAGGGAAGTTTTTATTATTTTGGGAAACAACAGCCTGTGTGTTTTGATGCTTAGCAAGCACTTGTTCTATTGGATGGACGTCACTTTGATTAATTAGCCCATTTCACGATTACCGTGTTATATAATGCATTTAGCATGTTTCATTTCTGATGAGCCAAAGACAGTAAATGTGTGAGTTTTATGTCATCTTATCCAAAAATTCAAACCACAATTTTGGTTAGTGAAAAGTTGAGTTTTGTTCCTCTGCCGATGAAGGAAGGTATCTGTGGAGATTCACAGCCGATCCATATTTAGTGATGCTGTATGTTTGGTTGTACTTGTATCTGTAGTTCTCCTTGCTTCTCTGTGATGAAGACTGGATCAATCTCTCTCTCCCTTCTGACCGAGAAAATTTGAGTTTGATAAAGAGAAAGGAAAAAGTACGAGAAATCTCCAAGAAGCTGGTCGTCTGACTTCAGGCAGGTTAACTATGCAATGGGCATCACAGCAATAGTTTCCCAGGCATCCTGCTGAATTTTGATCTGATCCGTCTGTTATAAAGAAATACTGTTGTGTGAACCAACAATATTTGGACTTCTGAAATCAAAGGGATAAAAACAAGTAATAGAATTCAACAATATGCAACATGTGAAGAGCCCCATATAAGTTAATTATGAATTATGTATCACTAATCCAGAGTGAAAGAAAAGGTGGTTTACTTAATTTTCCAATCAAGTAAGACTGTTCTCCGAGCCAAAAGACATGCAATATCATCTCTAAAAACATACTGAAAACGTTAAATCTTCTTTGTTTATTTTCTCACATTTATATATAGAGAAAAGTTTCAGTTCAGTTTTGCTCCAGCAGGTCAGAGGGATGAGATATGACTGCTAGAGAGACTCAAGAGTGAAGATTATCTGCATCTCTTCAGTCCATGATATAGGATTCAAGCCTTAAGTTCTGCTCAGTGCAAAGCTTTCCTCCACTGGCAGCACTGAGTTTTATATGAGATGCAAAGTATCAACATCTTTTCATTTAGCCATGCTCAACAGTTTGCAGACTTGCCTCTCTTAGATGCAGTCTTGACTGTATTCTATATTCATGTTGCACATTTATTTACACCATATTAAATGAAAACACTCAAACATTGCACCTATATGTGCTTGTTGAACACAAACCTTCAAAAATGTTCTTTTGAACAGGCCTGGGAAAAACATAGACATAAATATAAGTACTAGAGGCTGATATATAGACTCATAAGACTTGCTTTTGCTGAAATATCCACGTTCTCCCTCCACCAAGAAGATGAGTTATAGATAATGTATTATTAAGCTGGTACGGAGTGAATCTTTTATGCCCTCTGAGGGAAAAAATGGCCCTTGGTTCATTTTCAAGTCTGACTGAAAGCTCAGAAATTCTTCAAATCCCAAATATGTTCTTCCGCTTGGCATCTCAATGCACGAAACAGAAAATATATAGTTGATGGATCAGTAAGATAATCGGAATAATCTTTCTCTTCCTCCCACAGACTCATCGTCTTTCCCCCTTCAGATACGTGCCCTTTTATTGCCATTATAGCAATAACAGTACTGACACTGGATCTGTCTGCTTTACAAAGGAGAGCTGACGTCATGCGTGGATTCAGGTGCTCATTCAACCTCTCAAGTCTATCCAGGCGAGAAAGAAGCTTCTTTGTGTCCAAAACCACTTACACGTTCTCTTTTAAACCGTCAGTTGCCTTGTAACTTACTGTTCCAGTCGTCCAAGGACAAAGGTCATGAAGATACCTAACGGACTCGTGATGAAGCGTCGTCATACATTCTGTGCCATCCAGACATGAAAACCACAGCCCTATTGAATCTCTGTCTTTGTGATGTAGAGCAATGAGGCAGTGACTTCCTCCTACACTCTGTAAAATCCACCTTTAATTGCTGCATCAAGCATCAGCTCGTCCTCAGTGTTTTGACAGTGCCTCTAATGAATGTGTCACTTATTATGTTGGCTTTTGTCAGTGGATGAACTCAGTGGGTCCTTGAACTGTGCTGCGAGTGACATTTGCATCACATCAGAATTTCATGAGATCTTTATTGTGTTGATAACCTTGGGAGATAAAGCTTCAAAATGCCTAATTCAGGACAGAAAACGAGCAGGGTTTGAATATGCGGCATGTGTATCTTTAAACTCAACCCACACTGGAATCAAATTTTTACTTTTGTACAATTTTTGTGCTCCCCTCCAGCATTGACAGTGGATGCTCCGTCACTCACCACTAAGAAAGAATATTATAATTTTTCATTTATAATTAATACTTTTGAGAAGCTTTATAGAAAAGCTGGAGTTAAAGGACACTGTATGCTCAAGATTCTGAGCAATATACTGCTTTGTTTTAAATGGAATTACACAAATGTGGATAAACTTCCAATAATTTCATTGTTAATTTTCCTCTGTTTTATTCTAATAACTTATAGAGATACCTAGCAATTCCCTGGTTAGTTAATAAGTAATGAGTAATGATAGTGATATATAAATAAGTGAAAAGACATTTCATAAAAATAATTAAAAATCAAATAAAAGATATATAAAATGTATAATGTATTGCATTTTTACAGTTTAATTATGCATATATTATTATTTTACTTTAAATTGAATGTGTGTAGAGGTTTACTGTACTAAGTATTGTCCAATCAATTTCATTTGATTGAATCTGTGCAGAAAGTATCTTCCTATACACTTTAGAATTCTTCTGACTGCTTCTGTTGTCTGTATCATCATCACTAAACGCCAGTAAGCCAGTGTGATTGGAAGCCATGCTCATGCATCACACTGCTCCATGTTATACAGATGTTGTATGCTTTGGATCACGAGGTGTTCAAAGCCTTCTTCATTCTTTTTTCTTACCATCATTCTGGTACAGGTTGATCTTAATTTCAGCCATCCAAAGAAAGTCTAATCTGGTCTAGTTTGAACTTCTTGGGAAACCTCTGCATTTGCTCTGACGAAGTCTTGTTTTTATTGTACTTTGAAAGTGACACATACCTCCTGGATGTTGTGAAAGTGTTTTTCTTTACCATGAAGAGGATCCACCGGTCATTCCATGGACGTCTTTTTCATGTTGCTAAGCTCACTTTCTCATTTTTTCTCAGAATGTACCAAACTGTTGATTTGGTCACTCCAAATCTTTCTGCTATCTCTCTTTTGTTGTTGTTGTCTGTTTTTGAAGCCTTACAATTGTCTGTTATTTCGATTGTATGGAGAACTCCACACTTAGAATCAACTCCAGACCTTTTACCTGCTTAATTGATGTAGAAATAATAAAAGAATAACCCGCGCCTGTCTGTGAAACAACTTTCGAGTCAATAGTCCAATTACTTATGGTCCCTTGAAAAGGTTGAGGTATATATTAAAGAGCTGTTATTCCTTAACCTTTCCCTCCAGTTTTGACAGTTTTGACTTTTGAATTAAAGCTCATATTGCACAATTCACATCAATTATATACTGTAACTTATTTTTAAATGTTTTGGTCAGCAGCTACAATAATAAAAATGGTGCATCTGTTCAAATACGAACGGTATATATGTGTGTGCGTGTGTGTGAGAAAACAAAACAAAAATACCCTTTGACCCATTTTATTCAAAATCCTAAAACATTAAATGAAAGTTTAGATTTTTATTGTGGTTATTCCCTTTAAAACCCTCATGTGTATCGTAAATAATACACACACATATATATATATATATATATATATATATATAAATATATATATATGTATATCAGTTGCATTTAAAATACACACTGTAACCACAAAGACATTATATAGTATAGTAAAGCAATAAGGCACACTGCCAGTTTTCAGATATATTACTGTAGAAGAGAACAAAAGGAGAAATCAATGAAGCCTGTGCTGGGTGATGCAGGAAACGTGCACTCAGCTGCAACAAACATCTGCCACTCTTGAAGAAAAGCATGTCTTCTGTCCCTGCCACCTACATTACCTATTTTTACACAATCAGGAGACACTGAAAGGTCAGGAAAGACAAAATTAGTCCCTGTCTTATTCTGTTTCATTCTTCCAATCTCTCCCTCTACCATCCTCCTTCCCAAAATCCCCTGAGATACATACTGTTGCTATGGCTGTGCATTGTGGGGTAAGGAACTGGCGTCAAGTCGCTGCCAGTAGGAGCTCAGAGAATTCAATAAAGTGAGATGACACTGGGCTGATGCATCACGACTGTGCTGGAAAAAGAGGATGTATCTGGTGGACAAAGGAAGAGTTAGATTAGTAGCCAAGCCACTTTACAAGTCATTTTAACTTAAAACATATAAATAAACTGAATTTAAAATATAGTTGAATTTAATATATTTGTATCTTGACGTTGAAATTGGTTATTATTTTGAGTAATGGAAAAACATATAGTAAAATGACCCTTCGATCATATCATTATTTTTAGAAAACTGGCAGGTTTATCAAATATTTGTGTGCTATATAATGGTAGCTTAGCAACAACAAAATGTAGTTGAATTTCTGCTTCAAAACCGTATACAGTACATGTTTTATTTTTCTTATCATTATTAAGTTCCGTTAATGCTAGAATGCTTAACATACTTTAAAAAAAAAAAGATTTATTACAGGTATTATTTATTAACATTACACAAGTTGTTTAAGTTTGATATATTCAACACACAAAGCACACATACATTATATATATATATATATATATATATATATATATATTTAAAAGAACAATATGTTAAATATAATATCTTTAAAACATAATTTTAAAGTAAAACATTTAACATCTTTATAAAGTGTAATTTACAGTTTTTTTCAACTGCTTACACACAAAAAAAATACTTTTAACACAATTTATGAAATTTATGAAAAGTTATAATATAAGTACTCAACAAGTGCACATTCATTAGATTAAGCAGACTTATTTTTCACAGGTGCTTATTGCATGTTAAACAGATTTTTGTTGTCTATCTTTGATGTGCTGCTCAACAGTGATTTATTCTTATTTGGTGTTAGTTAAGCATCCGCATCCAAACCAAAAAATATGCTAGTGTTTTCAGCAGGACTATCAGCATGCTCAGTGGAGGTTCAGTCAGTCCAACACCTCTGTATGAGGTCTGCAATGAGCGGGAGCGCAGGAGGCCACACATGAGGCAGAAATCGATGAATGAGAGGGTGCAATGCTGTGTGACAGTCTGAGGGAGATGAGGCATGGACACAGAGAGGCTGAGTCAGTGCTGGACCAGAGGGACAAGAGAGGGTCTACAGAGAAAACAAAGCCAGAGAAAATTGGAAAGGAAAACTCCACCGCGTGGTCTACTTATCTGCCACATTCATGATCAACCAAATATCAATAAGATATTATTGATGAAATCCGAGAGCTTTCTGACTCTGCATGTAGCCTTTACATTTCACTTATGTGAATCTATTTAAGCATATCTCTGGTTGGTAGTCTTTGCTTAACTCTAAATCTTTTGTTTTGACCCATTTTATCTTTCAACTAGAATTATTGTAAGACTGGTAACTAAGAAAAGCATCCCTTAACAAGCTGCATGTATATGTAATGTCCTTGATGCAAATGTTGTGGAATGGGTTATGAACCTTTAAACATAAAAAACTGTGATGTTGGCAAACACTTGTCTCTTTTCTGTCATTCAGACAACACACACACACACAAGCGCACACACTTGCAGTAGCATATAAAGAAACAAGTTCTAGAATGCCAGGTGTGCACCTGCTGTGTTTGCGTCTGACGTCTGGAAGTGATGGTTTGATATAAACCCAGTGGAATGTGTGGAGTGGCCCATAGCTGCTGGTCAGATACATACACACCAATAACATGACAGTCAATGCAACAACAACAAAAAACAACTAAAACCTAAGAAAACAAGTATATCAGAGGAGCAGTCAAGCCTGACCGCAGGAACTGCGCTGACAGACAGTGAACGTACACAGAAAAACAAAGAAACAGAGAAGAAACTAGACGCTAGAAAAACTGGAATAACCTCAGCTCTAAACATTCAGTATGTACATTCAGTAAATCCAAACGTTTTTCCAAATGATTTCATAATTAAATTCATTAAGCTTTATAATAAATAATTAATAATACAAATGATTATAATAATACAAATTATATTTTATTAGGAGGAAAACATTGATATGCAGAATCAGAAGTGCAATTTATCATGCATTAATAAATTACTGTGTGATTGTATACATTTGATTAATAAATAAATAAAATGTAGCTGAAATTATTTCTATTCTATTCTATTCTATTCTATTAGAGAGGACAACCTAGCAAGAAAAGAAATTGAGCTCAAAATATTGAGAGGTGGTAATAGAAGCGTTATATTCATGTCTAATTTATTTTTATTTATTCATTCTTTTTCTTTTTTTAGATTAACGGAATTTGTAATTCAGCAACAAGTATAATAATAATATTCTTTTTTGTTGATTATTAAATTGCTAAATAAACAATTTTAGAAATCATTGGAATCATTTATTATATCTTATAATATTAATATATTACAATATCTTATATTACTGTAAGAGAAAAAACAGAGAGGAAAACCTTGCATTGAACATAAACAACAATTAATATTTTGAGCTAAATGGAATTATACATTAAACAATTTACTGTATAATTCATATTGTTGTTATGAAGCGGACAGGACTCAGGAGGTAAGTGCAAACAAACAATAGTTTATTAAACAATAAGATGAGTAAATCAACCAAGGTAGGCAAACTAAAGTTCTTCCAATTACTGGGAATGCATGAAAACAAGCTGAAAGTCTTTGTCTTTTCCTTATAGAAGAATTACAGACGGAGGGATGACAAACAGACGACCTCAGCCACATACAGTACCACAACAGAGATGAGGAGAGGATTTACTGGAGCTGGAGGGCACACGGAGGATCAAGAGATCTTCTGCATGGCGACAGGTAAGAGAGCAGGTAAGTACATTCATCAGAGATAGATGCATAAGTGTCCACTTTTGACAAACGAGCTTGGACCAGGAGTGCTGTGTGGTGTGGCTTTTATGTGAAAAGTCATTAGCGCTGAGATCCATGACAGGTGTGCAGATAGGTGATGATCATTTGTTGAGTGAAGGTGACTGAGTGAGTAGGTGGAGCCCGGCATGGGCTTAACAGCTCTATATATTAATTTTATTTGAATAATACATAAATATTATAATATAATACTAATAAAATGCATTGTGAATAATTTCTATTCTATTCTATTTAGATAAGAGAAACAAAGACAAAAGGGAAAACCTAGAAAACAAAACAAACAAACAAACAAACAAACAATTGAGCTCAGCAATGGTATTAAAAGATCTGTTTTCATGTTCAGCTCTAGACATTTAGTGGTGTCTTAAACAGCCAGAAGTCCAAACCTAATTTTAATCATACAAAAAAAGCTAAAAAAACAAAACGAAAAAAAAAACAAAAAAAACATTAGTAATGTTTCTGAGCCAAGCAGATTTGAATTAAAAATTAATTATTTTTATATTAATTTATTTCACGTATTATGTTATCAAAGCCACAGGAAAGATAAAAAGAACATGACAAATACAGAGAAAAACATAAGTGGTAGAAGAAAGACAGAAAGAGGGAAGGCAGGCGCTGTTCTTTCACTCTGTATGATCATATATCACCCTGACCCACTTTGCTGGGATAGCAGATGAGGTCTATTCAGATGAACACAATGAGCAATGTGTGACCGTCTAAAATCAGCACAAAGAATATATCACAACATCCACTCATTTCACCGTCTACTGAAGAGAAAAGGCCCAAAACTGAGGCAGTGAATAGATACAAAACTAGATTAGAGGGATAGTTCACACAAAAATTTTAATATTGACAAGAAATTGCTAAAAATGGCAATACGAATTCAGAAGTTATATAGTCACAGTCCTGCCATAAATTGTCATAAATTTTATTCAGTACTTTTTATTGAACCGCTTTTATTGATCATGTTAGATTGAATCTGTCGTGCAGCGAGCCTGAGAACATCACTCAGTGTATCTGAGCTTCATTATTGCACTCACTGCGGTCAATCTCCAACGTTAAAGATGTTCAAAATCACCAGGAAATTCAGTTATTTGTTAATGACTATAACTGTTTGATATATTTGCTATTTATGTGTTCATATAACTCATCTCTTTTGCATGCATGTGTGCGTTAGTACAGGCCAAGGCTGCTGGAGATGCATGACATGTTGTTATTCTTCTTCCCAGCCGCTGTGTTCAGTATCCAAAGCGATGCAGATAACAGACTGCCTATCTAAACTGTTACAAAATCACAAGAACAACACAGCGCACATCATCAGAAACTGTGATTTATTAAAGTGCCCATATGATGAGTTCACACTTTGGTTTTAGAAGTCCCCAACAATACGTTGACATGCATGTAAGTTCAAAAAACATTTGTATTGTCTTATAATATGCATTTATTTTTTTACCTTATTTGCTCAACGACTCCCAAACAATTCGCAAAACCATTCTAGACCCCTCCTTTGCATAATGCCAACCTGGGGTTACTGCTACAATAGCAGCACCTAGTTGTGAAGAATGAATTTGCATTTTCATTCATACCAACGTGCAGACTAACAAGTAGACGGACAATGTGCCAATGTTTCATGTTGATCTGTTTTAAAAAGTCAACTCTTTGTTTTGAGAGGCAACAACTACAAGGTGCACTTTCAGATTTAAAACTCTGCAGGATGTTTTCAATCACTTACACACTGCATGAAAGGTAATTAAAAAAAAATCCATAAAAGTTGGTATAATGGTTTTCCTTAGTACACAATTTTTGTTTCATATTCTTTGTCTGGACTGCAGTAAACTGTACATTGGCAGTACATGCATTAATAATTCAGTTGGTCAGGACACACTCCTTTTTCCAGTCTTCTCTGTCTGCAGCCGTGTGTTAGATTCCTCTGGCCACGTGAAAGCCTTACACTGCTTGTCTAGTTTAAGATAAATGGTCTGATCTAAAGATGAGGAGGAGGATTAATGGAACACACATCACCCATTTGACACCCGCTTTAATTACCCATTCTCTACGCTACCTGCTCTGGTTCAGAACCGCCGCAAAGTTGCAAGTAACCCAAACCATCAATTACTAGCGCAGATTAAAACACGTTATTGCCATGGTCTCCAGTGAAATTCATTTTTAAGATTTCACAGAGAAATATGAAGCTGGAGTGAGCTTCATGTTTGCTTAACAGGCCTCATGAATGATTGCAGTTTTCTCTCGGACACTTGACCCTTTGTTTTTTTCTAGTGCTGATTTGTTACAGAGATGATTGGATGCCAAATGGAGCCTACATTTATAGCGCATGATTTAGCATGATATTTAAGACTGACTGCGCTTCGCAGCTGCAAGGGCTGTTTTGTGTGGTTATTTTGCATCCTAATATAAAAATACCAATAAAATATAGGTATTTTAAAATGGGTAATTTCAGTTGTGTATGCTGATTGGTTAAAACAGCATTAAACAGCTTTCTTCTAGCAGAAGGATGGTACTTAATATTATTTGAATAAAAAAGATATTAATAGGAAATTGTGTCCTTTATGTTTTTATTATGCAATAACCATTTTATTAAAACAATTTGACACTTGGGGGCAACTATTTCCATGGTTTATCACAGTCTTTCATACTTTATTGCCCTAAATGTTTGTACGCATTTATATATATTTTTTGTATCAGATAACCGCATTATTATTATTATTTTAATCAGAGGAATATTTAAATGACATCATACAGCGATTTACTGACTCTATGATGCAATTTGATGCAACAAAACGTCTCAAGGCTTATGCATGTAACTCTAATTTCTCGAAGGAATGAGACACAGCGTCGACAAGACGCTTTGGGAAATGCCTCTAGCGTGACGGCTCTGAATTGTGTGTAAAATCAGCCAATGAATTGTTGTGACGTCATAGGCTGGCCATGTCACTGGCCAAGAAGCATAAAAGCATGTGGAATGCTGCTGGCTTCAGCTGGCGAAAGTGTGTTTTTGAGATGCGGCGTCTCATTCCTTCGAGGAGGGTTACATGCATAACCTTGAGACGTTCCTCTTCAGGAACTCGAGTCGCGTTGACAAAACGCTATGGAAACGAGATGTCCACGCCCCCAGACTTTCATATCCATGTCAAGTGTGTGTTTGTGGACAGCTAGGATGAGAGAACAGAAGAGCTTGGAATGGCTCATGAATTCAGTCTATAGACACAGACAAACGTGTTGGGGGAGGACCAGCCTGAAGCATTGCAAATTTCGGCCATAGGGACACCTGAAAGCAGGGCCTTGGAGGCCGCCACACCTCGTATCGAGTGCGCTCTGACTCCTAGCCTCAGCGGGAGACCAGAGGACTCATAAGACATGTTTGTAGCATCCACTATCCAATGGCTTAAAGTCTGCTTGGTCGCAGGAAAACCCTTTTTGGGGGGGCCGAAGCATATGAGCAACTGTTCAGACTTTCTCTACATGGCAGCTCTGTGTACCATGGCATCTAGCCCCATTGGAGCTGGATAAACTAGAAAGTACCAGAGGGGACATTGCGCTTTCTGTTTCATCGCAAATAGGTCCACTCCTGCCTTGTAATACACTCTCCAGATCTGCTCCACCACCTCGTTGTGGAGCATCCATTCCCGGGCCTCAGCCCCTGTCTCCACAGGATGTCTGCTCCTATGTTTTGATGCCCGGGAATGTAGATGGCTCTCAGTGAGAAGGATCTGTCCTGGGCCCACACAAGGATCTGGTCACAAGGGGTGCGAGCGCAGACCTCCTTGGTGGTTGATGTAAGAAACCTCTGACATGCTGTTGGTGTTGATCTCTGCGCGGATGCTGCTGCCATCGCAACCAGAAATCTCTGAAACTGCTTGACAGTGAGTGACCGGCCTTCTTTTACTCTTGCGACTGCAGTGAGGATCGAACCGATCTGTACAGGTGTCATTCGTGGTCGAATCCCACACCACGCCTAGATAAGTAGTTCTATGTGCTGGAGAAAACACACTTTTCTTGGCATTCAGTCTCAACCCCAAATGTTTCATGTGAGTGAGGATGACATCTTGATGTCTGCTTGCTTTGCAAGCTGTGCAAATGTATTATTAAAATTTTTTATATTATCTTAATATAACTAAAATAGCATTGGTTGGTAGCATCAGAAGAAAAAACAATATGTATCTACATCGTTAATATGCTAACTGACTTAATACACGCATAAAACCATTTGGTAATTTAAATACAGAATGACAGAATAATGTGCATTAAATATATTTCAAGATAGATTTAATATATGCAGGATTATAATACATCTGCCAATGAGTTCAAAAGAAACGTTTCATAATTTAGTTGTTATAGCACAAAATGTAAAATTATGCAAATTATGATTTATTCCACTACTTATGATAACATTTAATTGCTCACATTTTAATTAAGATGTCATAGCAAAACTATGAAAGCAAACCGATTGATTTTATTTAATTTACCTTTACAGGTTTTAATGAAAAGTGGAGGTGTTTATCTAGTGTTAATCATAAATTTATGATTGGATTAATCATAAAGAATTACCCTATTAATACCCATTAGATTTAGACATTCCTCACGCAGGCTAAGATGAGCTTTTCTGTCGTATATAATCAGGCGCGAAAAAAGATAGGTTGACTGTAAATTATTGTTATTTATTGTTATATATTGGTTAATACATAATGCCCAACACTATATTATTGTGAAATTACATTTATTGTCTCCTTGTAAATTTTCACCATGTGTTTATAAGATTTAAAAAACATTAATATGGTAAAATGACATGTGACTGTTAAATCTACAGCTAAGAGGAATTATAAGTGGTTTTCTCTTGATTTGAACACATGGTTTCTGATTGGCTCGGCCTCTGCTGACCTCATAAGCACAGAATCAGTCACACAGAGCAGAACAAATTACACACCAATCCACTGGGCCTCCTCTGTATCTCGATGTCCTTTTCTTCTCCCCGGTCTCATGTTTTCTCTCTGTCATCATGAGATCAGCAGATCACTCAGGTGTGTACTAGGTATCTTATCTTGAAGAAAAAAAATCACAGATTTATTGTTGCCTTCTGTTTAAACACTTCCCTTCTATCTCACTTCCTCTCTTTTGCCTTGTTGTATGATAAAGAGGTTGTTTGGCATTATCTCCCTCCCTTCGTCCTCCGTCACTGATTAGTGGACAGTTAAGTACAAATTACGAAAGAGAGAGCAGGACAGAATTATGTGGAGGGAAGGTAACGCGTATGAGAGGGAATCATTAGTGTATGAAGAGGGCTGAATCACCGCCTTAATGCTCTCCGGACTTGATTTGCGTTAGATAACACCATTAACTGCAGCAGGATCAGAGGGATTGTGGGATGGCGTCTAATGCTGTACTCACACACATACACTCCACTACAGTTAAATTACTAGTAGTACAAAGTGAAGAAATCAGTTTCAGTTACCTGAACAAGCTATTCATCACTCTTAAGCCTCACTTTGATCGTCTGTCTGTTGTGACTCCCTGTTGACATGTTGGATTGATTTGTCAGGGGTCTGCAGCAGCAAAGCAATGATTGCACTGTAATTAGGCTAGATCTTTTTCAGGAAGAATAGACAGGGGGGTTGTAATAAAAAAGCCTCTGGCTATAAGTATAAAGTAATAAAATAATTCACCCCAAATTGTAATTTGATTACATTTATTCACCCTTATGCCACGCAATTGCATGTTGATGAGTTTATTTCTTAATCAGAACAGATAGATCCTTTAAAGTGAATGGGTGCCGTCAGCATGAGAGTCCAAACAGCTGCAAATAGCATCAGAATAAGCTAGTCTGATTTATGTAGTATCACAATACATGTTGTTTCCAAGCAGCTTTACTAAACCTTAAAGCCTCTACATAGCAAGGAAAAAACATTCCTTAAGATGTTTGGGTGCAAAGGGAAAAAACTCAACTCTTCTGGCAAGGCACATATTATAATAAATGAACCCATAAGCCCACTGGACTGATACATTTGTCATACACGTATTGATTTAATTCACACCCACTGCTTTAGTCATTTCCACTCAACTGCTGATGCAAGCGGATGTTGTGATATCACTGGGCACTGATTTAGTTCAGTTTTACTTTACACTTAACATCAAATATTTACCCTATATGGCACAATTTTTTAAACACACACATACATACATACATACAT
>JAUCNO010001135.1:0-15864 GCA_032353835.1 Enteromius viviparus | reverse complement strand
TTATTAATCTTACCAATATATATATATATATATATATATATATATATATATGAATATATATATATATATATATATATATATTCATATAATTCCCATTGTTTTCATATTGCTAGTTAGATTCATATTGCTATATTATAATAACTTACTGTATTAATCTATAATTACTTTGTTTGATTTGAATATATGTTATTATATAAAGAATAAAGTGAAACAATTTAATATATAATTTAAATTATAGAAATTATCCTTGAATAAATTTCATTTGAAAATACTCATAATCAGACTACAGGTCCTTTTTATTAATTGCAATATTTAATTCATAAAACACACACACATATTACAAATAATGCAAAAAAGACTTTGTTCTTAATAGATAAATATACCCAACACTGATCCTTTTTTTTTTTACTAAAGATGTAAACAATGATTAGTTAACAACAGACATAGTGTTGGGGGGTTCATGAATAAACACACCATCACACACATTTACAGTCAGTCCTTCAGAACGACTCAGGCGTAACATTCATTCAGATTCATATATCGTTCAACCTGAGGGTCTCCATCTGACATTCCCTTTCCTAAAGCGCTCCTAAGCATCTCCCCCAGCATCCCTCTTTCTCTCTGTCAGAGCTCAGCAGTAGGGACTGAGATTAGCCTAACCAGATTAGAGTGCTCTAATGCATTATTCCTCAACCCTTCCCTCCACTGCAAATCCACTCATGTGAAAATAATACACATCCCTGTGTCAATCACTCTGGCCTGACCCCAGTGGAGCCAAAGCAGTCTCAGCACCACTCTCCGGTCATTACTAACAACTAACAAACGCGACCTCTGGAATCCACTACTGTAAACAGGGATGCATTCGGAAAAACGCCGAGCAACGCCGCCGTTGTTGGGCTAATGAAATTGGCCGTATATTTAATGCCAAAGGATGTTGAAATTTTGCTATGCTGCACAGGGATCTACTGACATGAGGTTGCCATGGAAATTAAGTGATGCCATATTTTGACATGATAATGTCCTGCACTGGCTGTCTGACTTGGTGGGGTTCAGCGAGGGGGATAATCTATTCCTTCCCTTTGAGATGCTGGCCCGGGGGGCGGGGGAGAGGAGCGCCAGGAGAGCTCTTCTGTCTTCAATCATATCAGAGGAAAGCTCCTCCATTAGAGGCACAAAGACATCTGAAGTCCGAGAGAGAGCAGAGGTCTCCTCTTATTTCCTGTGTAATGTATTCTGGGAAAGCGTCTGGATTTATTCTTCCTGCAGAAGTCAGGAACCTGCACGGGTCTGGTAGAGTCACTGCGTGAACATCGATATTGACACACTTGGACACATAACCTGGCTGTTTATTATAGCACACACACACACACACCTGTATGGACCCCACAACCGACCGCTGTGTAAAGGCATTAATTATAGATAAGAGGCAGATGAAAGATTGATGACTGGTTGATAAAGTGTGTGCCGATCCAGTTGGCTCTGTAAAGACATCAGGAAGGAGCCTTGACTGCTTGACAAGACAGTCCAGAGGGAGCAACAGCCATAGGTGATGACATTTAGCACGTACATCTTCTGCTTTCCTGTCTGCAGGAATCAGCCTAAACAGCTGATGAATATGAAAGCTTGATAGTTCATAGAATACATGATAGTAATGCTTTTATTACCCCCCCCCCATAATAATTAATAATTTGTCATCATTCACACACTCTCATTTCTTTCCAAACATATAAGACTTTATTTTGTGGTACCAAAAATAATATTTTTGAAAAAATATCAGTTTTTTTTTTTTCAATTAATTAGAAGTCAATGGTGACCAAATTTTTTCATTGCCAAATTATTCACAATATCTTCTTTTATGTTAAAACAAACAGTAAATAATGACACTTTTTTAACTAAATGCATAAATCTAATTTATATTGTTACAAATTCAAAGTTAAATATCATCAAGGAGTTAATATTAGACAAAGCTAACCACAACAACACTGTTTTTACTGTTTATTATCCAGTTAGCTTGTTTTGATATGACACTTTAGATTAGAACATGAAGTGTAATTAACAGAATAAAAAATAATTAAATACCTTTTCTGTAGCATAATTAAATCCCATGACAGTTCTCACTGATGCAAGAAATTGTCACCTGTTTACAAAATGTGCTTTTGTTTTAAAGAGACAATCACTTAACTCTAACAGTGTTTTGCTCATCCCAAATTTTCTTCATTTGTCAGCATGGCACATGGGAATCATTTAAACTTTATCTTTGTGTGTAATTGTATGCAATACAAAATACACATGGTCTTCCATCAGCAACAGAATAAGAGAATTAATTTTATTTATTTATTTTTTTAATGTAGGCCTGCTTTAAGTTGTGTGTGTGTGCGTGTGTGCGCGTGTGTGTAGGCTAGTACAGTATATATGTATTTATCAGAATAGGCTTTCACACAAACTAAAACAGGTTTTCACTCTTTTCTGTCATCCTATTACAGGCAGAGAAAGCCCTTCTGAAGTCTTCACACATTCAATTACAAAACCCGTTTACTCTGAGCCTCCTAAAGTCCCACACCTCTGACGTATTCACACTATTGTTTCCTTTTCATGAGGAAAAAAAAATATTAACATGTTTAAAAAACAATAAATCGATGCCTTAAATGGCCGTTTTAACAAATACACATTTACTTAAAAACAGCTTCCAGATTATTACCAGCACTTTGTCGTGGTAAGGAGGAGCATTTAGCAGCGTTTATTGATTATGCCATAATCCTACACGAGTGAAACTCGGCCGAGAGGATCATGGGAAGGGAAGTTATTGCACGCGGGCATAGGTGAGCAGCTTTCCTGGACAAACATCTGTACAAGGCTCGTTTGTTCGTGACAAAATCAGAACATTCAGAGCTTTATTGCGAACCTGATTAAATAAAAACAGACCCTAATCCGTCGGTGTCTGCTGTATCGGTTTGCCCACACGTCTCTGTTAGACATTTGTAACATAATTCTGTTTTGTTTCAACTGCAAGCTTAGCTGCAGGGTGTCTTGGCAAGGTTAAGCTAACATGACGTAGCGCCAGGAATAGCTGCAAGGTGTGATGTGTTGAAATCCACTCTACTGACACGAAGCGTTAGTGAACTCGTGGCGAAAACAAGTCGGGAAGTTTTAACTCTTCCCAAACGTTGTTTGTTTTTATACAAAACTTTTTATACTTTAAAATTGTGCTACCATCATTATGCTCATTTGAAATATTTGCCTTGAATTAATACGTGTTATTCTTTGGAATAACTAAACTGTAATAGCTATTCATTAATTCACTCCCGCAGTATTTGCCTGGCACTGCTTACTCGTCTTACACTCAGGATGTATTTAAAGGAAGTCCATATTGTAAACAGCTTGAAAAGGTGCAGTCATTGACTCCTCCATCGATTAGCTGCTGAGGAGAGCTCAGTGTGTTGCGACATCAGACTCCTCCTCTCAAAGAGAAGATCTGATGCTCTTTTATAGACGCATCTCATGTGGGGGATGACGGCAAATGCTATTCCTCAATTATTTACACCGCTTAAATGGCAGCCACTGCAGGGTGTCCATGACATGTGTGCGTTTGAATGAGAGATTTTTATATTTGAGAGTTTTTTTTGTTTTGTTTCATGTTGCTGAAATGAAAATGTTACTGACTTCAGAGTAGAGTAAAGATAAATCAGTCGCCAGTGTTGCAAGAAGTCCATGCAGTTGTTATATTTGCATGCATTTTGTGGTTTCTAATTGTTTTCTTGATTGTTTGAGGAAGCTGTATTTTTTTTTTACGAACGTAATATAGTAAACGTAATGATTAATTAAAAATGAATGCATGCACGTTGTATTTAATTATACTAAGCATATTTTACGTTGACGATGGGCAGCTTGATAGATCGCTTACAGCCCTGGCTGTTCTTGTCGCAAGGCTGCCCTCTATCTTTTAATTTTGGGAATGCATCGTTTCTTATTCTAAACGTGGCTTATGGACATTCACACAGATAATTACAAATTAATTTGACTTAATTTAGTAAATTTTGAATGTTAGAGAAAATAAATAGATGCAATAAATGTGATGGTGGAATTGACAGTTATTTGATGGACAATTGACTGCTGTTTGACAGCTCGCATGTGTATATTATGCGAAAATTGTCATTATAAATATGAACTGAAATTTCAAAGCTCTAATGTAATTTGAGGTTTTAGACACTGTTATGAGTGTAGAGAATGGAATCTGAGTGAGATCTTTCAGGATGTTTCCACATGGTGGAGGTCGGGTGCTTAATGATTGTAATAAAGACACAAATTAGTTGTAAATGACTGGATTCACTGAAAGACAATATTAAATAAAATTTCTATGGCTTATTAGACTAATATCCCGGCTAACAGGGAAATGTCTCTATAACTTTATAACATTCTATTGTTTTGTGTTGTTCTATTGTTCTAGCAATGTTTTTTCAAACAACTGGAAGAACAAACATTTTTATGATAAGATTAATGGAGTGTTTGTTTTTCTTTAATAATGTCCTTAAAAATAAATTTAAAACAAAATATTTCAGATGTGCGTTGGACTACGTTTAGAAAGTTTAGAAGAAATTCCAAAACAACATTCCCAAAATGTTTGCAAAAAACCCCCCAAAAAACATTAACATTAAAACATTGCCTTAATGTACACATGCAGACACACACACACATATTTATATTTATATATAATTATATAATCGGATATATTTAATATATACTTTATACAAAATACAGAATAAAATAGGATTCAAAATTGAAATATATTTAATTTAAAATACTAAGTAAATACTAAAATACTAAATAAAAAGTATTTCTTAAGTCTATTAATGGTTGGCTAAAGATAAGACAATTAATTTAACATATACATTAGATTATACAGGCCTACTGTACATTAATACGTTAATATAACAATTTAATGCCTGAATTGTGTTTTACATGGAAAGCTGCCAGCGACACTGATTGATTACTCCACATCTAATTTCTCTTGCTGGGAGCAACTACATCTGTGCACACACCGTCAGCTGTCAATCATTCCTATAATTGATGATTCGGCCAATCCTGTGTCTGCTCAACCCCCTGCAAAGGAAACTTGTACTGTATCCACTCAGAACAGCCAGCTGCCAGTCAAAGCGGTAGTCACACACAGTCTTTTCCCCAGCTAGACAAAATCAGTCAATCCTCATCTAACAGTTCGTCCATATGGAATCAACCCTGCTGTCAATCAGACCGCAGGTCAGTACAGCCCAAAGATCTCAGCAGATGGAACCAGCCAATTCCTGTTTTTTCTAAGATGACTGAATCTATAAGGCAGTGTCTCTTACTACACCTCCAGGCTGTTGAATCCTTTTGAAGGGGGTCGAATCAAATCAAAATAGTGATGGTACTGATGTAATGTTACAGAATGAAGGCTGAGGTTGATAACGCAGCAAGACCGAGGCGTCCCTGAAGATCCTGGACTCTTAATTATGGTGAAATAATCTGTGTGTGCAGCATAGCCTCGGGCTGCCAGCCCCAGAGGTGAGCCCTACACAGAGCACAGAAGATACTGGTTCTGTTCTGAAAACACTGTGTAGTTCATCCAAAGCGGACAGGTTTAGATTCATCTGTGACAAAGGTATTAATGATCTGGTTTAAAATGTCATTATAAAACACAATACATAATAGTGGCCTAATTCATAGATTTGTATTCACATAAAAAATTGGATACTTTCTTTCAATTCTTTCTTTTTTTCTTTTTTCTTTTCTTGTCCTTAGTTCTTAGTTCTTGTGATGAATTTCACCTGTTGTCACTCTGGTAGGACACCTGTGTGAACTTGAGGAAAACTGGCCTCATACATTTACCAAAAATCACCTTGGCAACAGTACTTAAAGAAGTTGCCAATGCCATTTGATTATATATTTACGTGTAATGCAGTGACACTGAGACGTTCAATCATTGGTTGGACAACCTATAATGCCACGCCAAATTCACACTATTAATACAATCAAATACAAATGTTTTACTTATTGTAGTATCTGCAAGTGGATCGAAAAGCATTTTAAAATACATTTGTCATTGTTTAAAAACCTCTTGTCGTTTCAAAATGGTGTGTTTTTATTCAAGGATATAATGATTTGATTTTGATTTGAGTTTTTGTGACCTTTGACTTCCATTGAACTGATAAGAATAATACTATTCTTATTATAATACTATAATAAACTTTTTGCGTGAAATATACCATTGGCGACAACAACAAATAAAACAAAAAATATGAATATTACATTTAAAATGACACCTTAGCCATGAAAAACAGTCAACATTTGCTCCTCATGTTGTTTTAGATAAGTATGACTTCTTTCAAAGGGAAAAAAAGATATTTTGAAGAATGTTCAAGCTCCTCCACATAATGAGAAAACTACTGCAATAGTTTTTCATATGCTAATTTTAGGTCTTCAGAAATCTTTGTGTGAACAACATAAAGAAACGCCTTGCATGACAGTATAGTTTATCACCATTAACTTCCACTGTATGGAAAAAGCAGCTTCGATATTTTGTATTTAACTCTCTTCTGTGGGACAGATTGTTAAAAAAATTTCCATGATGCAGGGTTTTCTTAAAGGTCGTTCCAAACTCAAATCACCTTTATTTGTCTTCAGAACACAAGTTAAGATAATTTTATGAAATCTGAGAGAAATTTCTGACCCTCCACAGACAGCAATGCAACTGACACGTTCAAAGCCCAGAAAAGTAGTAAGGACATTGTTAAAATAGTCCAAGGGACATCAGTGATTCAACAGTATTTGTGCTGTCTATCCAGGGTCAAAAAGCTCTTTTTGTCAAATATATCTTAATTTGTGTTCCAAAGAAGAAGAAAGGTCATGGGCTAAAATGCCCTGATATGATGGCAGTAGTTCTTGAGTACACTGAAAACAGTTTTCAAGAGTTTGTAAATGGTCACAAAAGTTCACAAATCACAACAGAGGAAAAAATTGAATTTGTAAACGTAGAACAAATGAGCTTCTGATACAAGCATGAACCGGTTCCTTAAAATAAACTGTCTTATCAGACATCCCAACACTAATGAGGATGACTAAATGACACAATATTCATTTTTGGGTGATCCGTCCCTTTAAATGTGCAATATTGTTATCAAGCCCAATTTAGAGGGGGAAGTCGATGAAAGCCTATTGTGCAAACCTCTTCATTTTAATGAGCACTGAGTTCCAGAGGTCTTTCCCGTTCACCAGCGTGAAGATCACACACACACACACACATATTATCTTCTGCTTATTGTGTTCCAGCCCGTGTCTTGAGATTAGGATTTAGCAATAACAGATCTCTCCCTTTGAAAGTATGTGAAAAGCAGCCTAAACATCCAATCTACATGCATTCATCCCCATGACTAATCTGCAGGCCTCTAATACTGTATGTCTGCCCTGGAAACAGAGGTGCACCGAGGACAAACATCTACTGCTGCTCCCAAAGCTCAAATGAAAGCAGATTAGCGGGGGTTTATCTGAGATGGGGCTCTCCTGTTGCTCTTTTCTGTCCCAGATCCCTTCCTTCACATGCACATAAAGAGGAGATTTCGGCCTTTCGGCTGCGGGTGTCTTTCGCTGCATTTTAAGGAAGTTTCGCCGGTCGAGGCATCCAGAGCTTTTCAGCGCTTGTGCCGAACAATGGCCTCTGCCTCCATCCCCCAACTTAACAGAGGTGAGTTACCCCTGCTCGTATGAATGGGTTTGGTAAAGGCCCCTGCTGGATGGGAGAGGGCAAGGCCTGACAGCCTGGTCCTCGTGTTCCACGATAGCCCAATTGGAGGTACCCTGCGGGGGTCCCACCTCC
This sequence comes from Enteromius viviparus, assembly GCA_032353835.1. Lineage (NCBI taxonomy): Eukaryota > Metazoa > Chordata > Actinopteri > Cypriniformes > Cyprinidae > Enteromius > Enteromius viviparus. Next base: position 8,018 of record JAUCNO010001135.1, on the reverse strand, counting down.
CCCCGGCCTCCGTCACGCTGAGATAATCAGGTTTGTGTGAGGAGTATGTGCTCTTTTGACAGTCATCATCCCCTCATTGATCCATTACACCCAGGCCTCCATTGTTCCCCAAAGTGTTTGAAATGCCTATTGGAGGAGAGGGGAGGGGCCGGTTTTTCTCAGTCCTGTCAATCAAGACGGACATTTTTCTCACTGTTGCCATAGCCCGGGGTGAGAGGTCAGGAATACACTGAATGTGAGTTGACGAAGCGATAATAATAGCGTATTTGGGACGTCCTTTTCAACAGGGAATTCGGCGAACACACTAACACACAGTGAGTAAATGAAGACATGTTTGGATACCACGGCCCCGCTGTGAGACTGAGGGGGAGACAGCGGTGTTTGAAAACTAAATAGGCTTAGGAGATTTTTACCCATGAGTCTTAAGGAGAAGCCCCCTTTGAAACGGTGACCCTGCCGAGGCTCTTTATTTCTGCTCTCCTTGGCTCTGCCGAGGAGCTGCGAGTGATCGGGCTGAATTGACTCCGGCCAAGAGCTTGTTGTCTTAGCTGTGATTCGACTCGACGACTGCATAGCTTGTTTGAGAAAGGTGAAAGGGATTTTAGTATAAAAGGCAAAAAAGGCTTTGAAATGAAAAAGTAAGTCAGCTACTTTCTGCAAAACTTGTGGAAAACAAACAAACAAACTCACTAATGTTCGCACAAGACATTTTTCCTTTCTGTCTTGGAGAACAAAATACATTGTATTTCCTTTGTCAGAGTAAAATAAACTAAATAGCAACACTTACTTATTTAAAAAAGGAATCATTTAGTTAACAATTCATGCATTTCTTACGCTTGTATTTTAAATATGGCTATAATAACATTTTAATTGCAGAAATAATGATTAATATAAAATGTATTTTTATTTATTTAATTTTTTTTTTTTACATGTATTTATAATAAAATATTATTGCTGCAATGAATGATTAATTATTAAGCATATACACTATTTTTTTATTTACTTAGCACTACACTTTTTACATAAAAAATAACCAATAATATACACTTATTTATTTATTTATTTATAAGATGTTATTGTTGAAAAGAATAAGTAATAATTAATATATATTTTGTATTTTGTTTGTTTGTTATGATTGCTTATACACTACTTTTCATAAAATAAACAACCAATAATATATGCCATGTATTTATTGATTTGTTTGTTATTTACGTGTTTATTCATTTGTGGACCTTTTTTTTTTTTTTTTTTTTTTTTTTTTTTTTTTTCATTCATTAAATACATATGCAATTAATATACACTTTTTATTTATCTATTAGTATTTTTGTTTTTGTTTGTTTGTTTGATTTTTGTAGGTCTATAATGTTTTTACTGAAATTAAACAACCAATAATATACATTATTTCTTTGTTTCCTTGTAGGCTTATAATTTTTTGTTGTTATTGTAATGAATTAATATACTTGTCATTAATATGCAATATTTATTCATTTAAAGATTTTTTTATTTTAGGTTCCAAAATGATCAAGCTTATTGTAGTTCTAAAACATTTTATTGCTGAAATTAATGCTAAAGTGTTATCACAATAATGCAAATCATTTAGCCTAAAAACAAAATGGCAACCTCCACAGCGGAATGATGCTCTGTAGTCCCAACTGGATTGACAAGTCTAACTTTAGCCATTCTTTTATATTTCACCATTGTACAAACCAAGACAACACAATGTCCCCATTGAAGATAATGACTGCATTGACTTATTTAGAGTACACAGGATCCCCTTGATAACCATGTCAAAAAGAGGCCTGTGGTTGATTTATGACCCCAAAACATGGCCCTGGCCTCACAGGAGGATGATACAATTACCCCAATATGAGTCTTGTTACTTTCAGCCAAGTGTCATGCTTGATACAGAGGCTCTGTGGAGTCTGTTGTCTGGCTGGGCTATTTAAACCAGCGTTTATTACTCCTCCCCTTATAAATCAGTGTAGACAGTCCTGCTGAGGCCGGAGAGAGCTTGACTCGGTCCCACAGAGCACTTTGATATGGCTTCAGTTGTTGGTTTGTTTGTGTGACCCATCCATCTTTGCTGCGACACGCGGACCAATCAAGTCGCAACTAGGTGGCAAAGAAAGTAAAATAAAACAAACAAAAGATTTACATTCAATGCTAACAAGGCTGGCGAGATCCTAATCCTCGTCCCCTGTGCTTGCAGCATGTGCTTGAGTTTCTGCCTCCTTCTAGGGTTTCTCTATTCACTATAAGACTATATTTAAACAGTATAGACTCCACCGATGAGAGAGTAACTTTACTCAACTTTATGTAACTCTATAACAGAAAAAAGGTACAAAACTGTTACTAAAGGGTAATTGGTACATTTAAGATAATATGTAGCATTAGGTACAAAAAATACAAAGATATATCTTTAGCTTTTGTACATTTGGCAGAAATGTTGTAGATTTATCCCAAACTAGAAAATTAATTCTTACTGATTCTTTTAAGCTGTTATAAAATGCAGAAAACTTAACAGGTAATTCATATTAATGTGTCAAATTAAGAAGTCATAAACAGCCTACAGGTCTCTACATTGTAAAAAAAAAACGTAAAATTTGCGGTAAAAAACTGGCAGCTGTTGCCAGAATAAAACCGTGAAAAATACGCTAACAATATTTTTTTTTTTTACGGTTATGTTAAATTTACAGTTAAATACCGTAATTTCTAACAATAAGCCTTAATACTATACTGATATAATGTTAGTATTCCAATCTATTAAAGTAGTGAAATCTATTTTGAACCTTTGAAGTACACTGAAATCTACCAAATGCAGAAAGTCATGATAAAACCAAAGCTCTTTATAAGAAGCTTTTAAACAGTAACAAATATAGAAGGTGCTCAGTGTCATTCACACAAGAACTAAACACCATCATGGTAAGAATTATTAGACTGACACGTGCAATAAATATTAATTGAACAACATTACATTTAACATACAACCCTAATAAACATAGCTGATATAAAAAAACTACGACGAAACATAGTAATTTCAAAGAAAAAATTCAAACAAAATTTAAAATGCAATGCAGGGAATTCTAGCAATGTCCATTTACGGTGTTTCCCTGTAAATTCAACAGGAATTTACTATTAACCGTTTAACAGATTTTTACCATAGCATTTTCACAGTTTTTTTTTACCGTTAAAATCTCTGCCATTTTTAACAGTGTAGTATTTAAAGTATATACATTTTATTTGCACACACAAACATTTTTTTAAACCATATTTGCAATCCATATTTTTTTTAGAGGTTTGCACATTTTTCATACCCCAAATATGAAGATCCCCATTATAAAATAGAAAACCAAAATTATATTATCTTGTATAAAGAACTGTGTAAGAACAAGTAGGAAAATATGCTGAACATAATTCACAATATACATACATATAAATATAGTGTATATATTATTGGTTATTTTGTGTGATAAAAAGTTGAAAATTAATCAAAATAAAATCACTAAAGTCACTAAAGCCAAAGTACATCTTTAAATTGTTTAAAAAAGTTGACTTAGAATAAAGTCGTAGTCTTTTTACCTGCTAATAATGTATGAGAATATATACTGAGAAACACTTTGAATTCATTTAATTTACATTTTTTTGGAAAAGCTCTTTTAACAGTAAATGTCATTCTTCGCAGCCCCCCGGCACATTTTCATTGTATAGTGCTAATCATGTAGATGTTTAAAGTCATTACAGTGGGAATAAAGTGGGAAAATAAATGTCTGTTGGACATAAAGTGTTAAAGATTAATGTACCTTCAGTTTGATGTGTCTGAAATGCAGTATGGATTTTTCCCTGAGGCTGCAGAAACTCCTCACCGTGTGGTAATTGCAATTGCATGAAACAAGGTTAGTTGTGACAAGTCAATGCTAGAGAGGACTTGGATGAATTCATTAGTGTGTGTGTGTTTGGGAGTAAGTGTTTGCATATGCATGTTTCATGCTTCAGGAGGCAAAAAGAAAATTAACCAGCAATTGACCTTCTGTGTCTTCCACTGTAAAAGATGGAGACTTCGCCTAAGCATAATTACCAGGCTTTTACAGATACCTACTGTATGTAAGTGTGTGTGTAGACTATATATTTTTAAATGTATGTTTTGGTGTGAATTTAAAATGTGGGAGGTGTTTGCGTGTATATGTTATCATGTTGGCCAATAATACACCTCATTACCAGCTTGACTGCAAAATGATTACACTTGATAATGGGATACACACACACACACGCATTATATTTTTCTCTCTTCGTCTCTCTCTTACACACACAGTCTGGCGGGGGTCTCGGTAATGGAGTCATTATAGGCTTCAGTGGTTTGAGAACTTATCACAGGATACAGGAAGTCTTCTGGGAGAAAAAAATCAAATGAGTTCAACCAAGCGCACAAAAGACCATTTCATTAAGCTCTGCCCCTATCAGCAGAAGATGGGCGCACCCTCACGCCCCCCCGCGCTGTACAGGAATAGGTCATTTATTAAAGGGAGACTAATGGGATTGTGCTTTAATGTAAACGGCACTCATCTGTTTGGGTTCGGTGTTTAAAGCAGCTATTATTCTGCTCATTACAAAGAGAGGGTGGGAGTTATCTGACGGCTGTCAGTATGTCCGTCTGCCGTCACAAAGCTCGCTGACCACAAAGACTGGGATTATTCTTACGTGGCTGTCAGCATGTGTTCTGGCTGTTCATCAGCATTATTAATCAATTGGAGTTACTATTCATAAACATTGTTGTTATGTGAGATACCTTTATATATGGATGCGATGGACAGACGGATTTCTATTCGGAAGGAAGATTGTATGAAAAAAACTAAATATTTAATATAATGAGACAATGTTGTTCCATCCATCATGTTATTGTATTGAATGTGCACTTGTAATGTACTTCACATCTTAAAAGTTTGTGTATAATATATATATTATTTTAATGTACATTTTAAATCATTATGCTTTAATAATATTTTGTTGTGCTTTAAAGTACATTTATATTTTATTCATTTATTTTGACTTGGCACTGACTTACTAAATTAACATACTAAAGTACTTGATTATAATTTAAGCTCATATTTAGTTTTTCCAAATGATTAACCACGAATAATCGCATCCAAAATAAAAGTTTTTGTACACATAATATTTGAGTGTGTACTTATGTATATTTAAATACAAACACGTGCATGTATATGTTATGTTTGTATGATAAATATATTTATGTGTAAAATGTATTATATGTATATAAATATACAGGTAAATATTAAAATTTTTATTTTGGATGGGATTAATCACGATTAATTATTTGACAGCACTTGTTATACCATTACATTTACATTTATATGTACTAATGTGTAATTACAAATATATCTAAACAGATTACATAGAAGTTATAGTTTAATTTAAGATGTACTTGGTACAGTGTAATTACACATTTAACTACAGAGTAATTTGAAATAAAAACATGTACTTACTAAATGGATTAGGGTTTGGTTTAAGGTTACTTTCATGTAATTATGCTTAATTTATAGTTATTTTTATAGTATGTACATTTAAATTGTGTAACGTCTTGTCGATATGCTTGGTGGTACGCTTAAGTATGATATTACTTAAAGGAATAGTTTCTGTCATCATTTACTCGCCCTTAAGTAGTCCCAAACCTGTATGAATTTCTTTGTTCTGCCGAAAAAAGGAAGATGACCCTTGATGCATTGCATTTTGAGTTTTGCAGTTTGTTTTCATCACAAAGATATTTTGAGGACAGTTTGTAATCAGGTTGGTTTGAGTTTACCATTAACCTCCATTGTATTTTTTCTACTATGGAAGCCAATGGTGACCCAAATTTTCTGGGTGAACTATTCCTTTAAGTCCTTAAGTTTTACATTAATATAGCTGCATTTCAAACTAAGTATGGTAAATATTGCAATAAGTACTCTTTTTAAAAGTTTGCCTAAGTGTACTTACTTTTCACAAGAGATCTCATACACTTTAAATATGACAGGTAATCAAAAAATTTTAAAATTTAAAAAACAGTAGGGTTTATACCACTAGAAATAGGTAAATGTTGCAACATTTTTTTATAGTGGTAACATGTTTTAAGCAACTGATTTGGAACACTCTACATAAACAGCATCTCTGTTTCTCATATAATCATATAAAATTAGCATGTTTCTACGCTTAATACATCAAATTCTAATTATAATGACAACCGCATGAATAAAGGTTGGGTAAAACAGTCAACTTTTACTCAGTATGTGATGTATTTTGTTGCTGAATTACAAATTTGCACTTTAAATGTTTCTTCTTCATTGCATTGTGGTATTGCCTTTTCCTAAGAATAGGATCCTGTGCTGCCTTTTGGAGCAGGTTTCGCATTTGGAGCACACATATGATGCCTTAAAATGCTGCTTTCTCTAGGTTCTGGAGTGAAAGAGTGTCATTTGATCACCCCAGCCAGTGCTTTATGTAATTGAGTCAAGTGGGCCATATTAACCCCGGCCAGCTTGTGACTGGCCCAGCCACTGGTCACATAAACAGTTGGCGGGTGTCCTGTTTCTCTTTTACCTGATTCTCTGTGCGCTCTAGGGCTGGAATGGATAAAGAATACTATAGATATCAGCTCATTCTCAGAGGAACGCTATTCTGGAATCATAGTGACCCTCCTGGGAATAGAGAGAAGTGGAGCGGTATTGACTGCTGTCTGTCTCTGAGGGAGGTCAATAGACAAACACCAGGTAATTTATCCACCCATCAATGACTCAGTGCTGCGTTAAAGAAAGAAAAAGCACCGCAGAGTACACCGCTGCCGCGAGGTTACAGGCCATTTTCTTATCACAGGCTAACAGATGTATAACTGGGCGGTCTAAAAGCGATGCTGGGATCAAATGGTGTGCTGACAAGCTGTCCGCTAGTTGTCCAAATAATTTGAGAATCATTAGTGTCATGGGATACCCCATAAGTGAGGAGAAGGATGACCAAATGGAGGCTGAAGCATTGAGAGTATGTGGGACGGATGTCTAGACTCTGGTGGTCTGTGTCTGGGGGGTCTTATGTCAGTGTCCTTTACAGCATCTGTAGTATTACAACACTTTAATGTGCCCAGGAAGTTCATCACTATCTAACATAGATTGATTGTGATTTAAATTAATAAACAGGTCAGAATGGGTCAAAATGTCTAAAGTGATAGTTTCATTTGTGGAGGCCCAGTAGTACGATCCTCAGCTATATTTGCCTGTAATATACGGTTTTTGAAAATCATGTTTTATTGTGTGTTATGTGTTTTATTTTATTGTGCTATCTATTTATCTTTTACTGTATTTTTTTGCTGTTATTTTTTAACCTAATCAAAATAATCTGCCTGCAGTTTGATTAACTGGAATACAAAATGGAAAATGTGATTTTCAAAAATCGTTAAAAACTATTTTTGCAAATGAACTCTACACATACTGTATACATATTAGGCCTATCTGTACATAGTTATGGTTACAGGCTAACAGCTGTATTAACCATTGTTTATGTGCAGGTAATATGAAATGTGCTTTGATGAAAAAAAGGTTTTCTAAAAACACTAAAGTAAAATAAAATCTAGAAGAGTATTTATTATTTTGGTATCTTTTCAGTTACTGTATTTAAGGTTGATTTTATAGGTCATTTGTTATGTTTTCACATATTGTTTTAAACAATGAATGGATGATACATTGTGATCACGGACGACTGGTGATAAAGATCGAAGCTCACACGTACAGTACTACTACTGTACTACAGTCCCGTCCGAATAAGGCTACAGTGTAATTTGGCTATACATCCGCGCTAAAACTTGTGTTTACTGCGTGCTAACGTTCTCTTAAAGTGCCCCTATTATGCCATTTTAAAGGTGGCTAAAATTGTTTTATGAGTGTCTTAAAACAGGTTTATGTAAATGCAAGGTCAAAAAACACTTTAGTTTTCTCTAAAAATAGATTTTATTTTACCCCATTTCTAAATGATTCGTAAAC
>JAUCNO010001133.1:447222-459388 GCA_032353835.1 Enteromius viviparus | reverse complement strand
CTATTTACAGCCACTACACACTCGTTCCCAGAACACACTTTGCGTGTAAATATTAAGTTTGTACTTACAGCAGGTGGCTGGTGTGATTTTCTAGGCGCAAATGTATTTCTATTTTAATTCAAAGTAAATGGAGTCGAGAAGTCGATTCCACCGACTCCAAAATTAGGAGTCGGGACTCGGAGTCGACTCCAAAAAAAACCGGAACCGACCACCCCAAGGTTTAAATGACTTTCAAATATCTCACTCTTTATTTCACATATTAAATAGATGAATCAGACGGTTTGTGTGCGAGATTTCGTAACAATCGGTCGCACTTCTCATGTATTAACATGGTTTAACCAGTCATCATATACATGAATCATGTAGAAAGATCATTGGTGAATCCTGTGTTACACTGAATAATTCCTATTCAAGCTACTGCTTTCTGCGTGGCGGTGACAAACCTTGAGTCACTGCTTTTCTTTTCACAATTGAATGCATATTGTCATACGTAAGTGATTTAAGTTAGTTTTTCCCACATGAAACGAAAACAGTATGTGTATATATGTATAATACAATGCTAAGTTAGTGAGAGCCTAATTATATGCATGAGAGGGGCATGCTCTTCCCAGAATTATCTTTTCATTGGTCGCTCCTTACCCTATAAAGCTACTGCACAAAGAAACCACACGCCTCTGTCTAAATCCGGCTCACACTCCAGTACAGAAGGGGGCGGTAATGCTCCATTGAAGTTGGATGCCATCCGCCGTTAAACATCAAAGAAGAAGACGAAGAAACCACACGCCTGAGAAAAGAAGCAACAGAAAAGAGTGCAGCACTTCATACTAAATAGATTGTGTCGAAACAGCTAATAGTGTTAAACGGGAAAATGTTTCGATAATACAAGAAAAATTATTTTCTGCCATAAAGCAGCTCTAAAAAGGGGGCAGTATTGAACTACTGCAATGGTTAGCACTTATGTTTCAGCTCATGTTGTCACTTCATCAGGAAACATTGATTTCGCAACAGTAACATATACTAGTGCTGTCAAATACATTACAACTTCTCAAAGAACTAATATATATTAAAATGGCTGCTAATAATGTTTAATTTCATGCTTTTTAATTTCTTTTCAAGGAATGAATAAAGTTACTGTCAAGTTTTAAAAATATCAGATGATGCTTGTAGCAAAACATGCGTTTGATTATGTGCTACTTACCCATAATAATTAATAAGAGACTCACATTGGAAATGTTTTAGTAATAATTGAGAGCTCTTTCACATATTAGAGGCTCTTGTCATATGAAACTATATCTCTTGGGCAGGAGCCTCGTAGTTGGGGGGAAAGGGGGACTAAATTACCAGGGCCCCTAAGGAGTGAAATTTTATTTTTCTTAAAATATAATTATAAGATCACAATAAATGTTAACTAATGCAAATACTAATATTTTGGGTAAATGCATCAGTTGATTGATGTATTAAATAGTGCCAAAGTACATGTATGATGACAGACAAGAAAGGGATTAAAAAAGAAATGAGGGAAAGCAACTGCTAACAGACTTCTTTCCCAAGAAAGGTGAGCCCAAAATCTGAGAGCAAATAGTCTGATAATGAAAGAGCAAATAGTCAAATAAACTCCCTTCTGTGGTTTACAAAACACTTCATACCACTGAGATAATCAGTGATAATAACACAACGGCATAACACAAAATTGAAAACATTTCAATAGTATACTAATTCGAAAACTAAATCAATATTTGTTATTGGACTATAATAGTCTAACTTTGTAGGTTCAATGTCATATAGGTTCATGAGGATAGGCTGTCATATTAGTTGTGAACTTGTGAAACGCGTGGCACTCAGTTTGAGAAACTGTCACAGAGGGTGTTGCAGCAACAGACCCCTGATACTGTGACAAGGTGAACCTTTACTGTAGTTTAAAATGAAAGCACATCAATGTGTTTGTAAACTCATGCTCTGCCTTTTACTGTGTTCTAGCTGTATGGCTAGCCTAATTAAGAGACTATTTTTTGACAGAAATAAATAAAACAGAAATGTGTAACATGGCTTTTTTTGTTACACATATAAGAGTTCTTAGATTAGCAGTAAGGTTAGTTGTAGGTAGTTTTGAAGCTTACGGGGGTCCATGGCCACTGCTTGTGCATAGGGGCCAGAATTTGGTGCTACACCCCTGCATACAGATATTGGAATTATATTCTGCTGACATTGAGAAAAATATTGTGATATTATTTTGTACAGCCCTATGCTACCTGCTGCTTACACCCATAAAGTAAAAAAAAAAGTTTAAATAATTGTAAATAATATAATTCAATATGAAATCTGTGAATATTAGCATGTATATAAAAGTTTAAAGCTGCAAAATGTGTGACTGCAATTAATTACATGAATGGATTTCTCCATCTAGTGAGCCTGCTGGACTGATATGATGAATGAAAGTCTAGAGAAATTCTTTGTAGTAAAATAAAAATATTTTATTAATGTTTAAACTGGAGTTATTGCACGAAAACCTGTTTCTTTACCAAGAAAAGCATTAACAGACCACAGGTTAGTCATCATGCTGAATTTGACAGATTTCACAGATGAAAACAACGTTGTGTTAAGGTTGTCAAAGTCACAAAGATGTTTTATGAGAAAGGTGTTTCACCGGCTGAATTGTTTTTTATCATCCCACTTATGCATCCCTCACAGTTTTTTCATTCCAGTCAGAAATTAAATATGCCACTACCCTGACTGAAGTCTATTAACTCAAATAAAGCTTCATAACTTTCATTCATCACTGTCTATTTTGCTCTGCTCCAACTTTCTCTTTTTCTTCTTCTTTTTTTTCTTTGTAGATTTCTCTACCGCAGGTGTTTGCTCTGATACTTGGGTGTTGTTTTCATTGCTTGTCTTTGTGAATGGTTTTCTTTTGTTCATTCTCGTCCTCCTTTTCTTCTTAGTAGCGGTGACTTCCTCTGTCATCACTGAGTCTTTTGTCTCACTTTTCTCCTCTGTTTTCTCTCTGAGGTATTGGGATGCAGAGGCGAGGATGTCTGACGCAGACACGGCGGCTTCTCTACACCTCATCTCCATCTCATCATCACTGTCACTGTAGGAAGTGAGAAGCTGTAATGCTTTAAACATAATATAGACTGTAAATAATTTAAATAAACTGTAAACCATCCATCCATCCTCCCTTCCAACAAAGGTTATTTAATATTTACAATTATTTCCTTAATGCAGATTTCCTTTCGGTCTGGTGTGTGGAAAGAGTGTGTGTATGTACTATCATACTAAGCAGGAATTAGACTCACCTGGAGCTGGGAATCGGTCGCCTTTTAGGAGGTGGAGGAAGTGGTTCCTCCATCCAATTTCCAGGCGCGGATGTGGAGAAGAGACGGAAACCTTGAGAAGATTACAGAAAACAAGCTTTAGCTCTGCATGTAACATAGCTGCAGCTGTGGATATGATCTATTTATTATCTATTGTCAGGTGTTCATGTTTGCATGAAAGCAAATGACTATTTGCTTACTTTCTTCTCCCTCTTCATCTTTGTTTGTGGACTGATCATCTTTTGAGTCAGCAGTTTCAGATAACACTTCTGAAATACGCCTGGAGTGCATTTGTAAAAGAAAGTGAGAAACAGCCAAGCTGAAGTAATAGGCAACGTCAAAAGCTTTCAAAAATAACAGTTCTTGAAGTAATTACAACAGTAGAAATAACAGTTCTTGAAGTAGTTACAACAGTAGAAATAACTGTTCTTGAAGTAATTACAACAGTAGAAATAACAGTTCTTGTGTCTCACCCATCCAAAAAGGCTCCTAACTTTTTTGCCACGTGAGACTGAAATTCTGGTGTGGTCCCAAGCTCATTCCCGTCATGTTCATGCTTTGAAACATCAGTTCTGTAATAGTAAATATTATGTAAATAAATAAAACTGTAATCCAGATTTAAACAAATCTTTGAAAAGATGAACTGTTATGGTATGACTGTTACTATGACAACTCACCTACGACTTTGTCTGTTGTCTCCATCTGCGTGAGGTAAAATCAGCACCGAGTAAGACCAGAGGTATACATATTATTTGACAGCAACATATAAAGCTAACGTTACTTACAGTTAGGACAAGACGCTCCTCCGTTTCCATTGATCTTGACATCCCGTGGTCCAAAGCTCCACACTGCCTCTTTCAGTCTGTCAGTGTTTTCATCTTCACTGCTGCTTTCTGACATTCCCAAGGGCTAACTTGTGTTCTCAATAAGAAATTCAGCAATAGTTGTTTGTAGCTATTACACTGTAAAGTTAACGTTAAGTCATGTGAAGATGGTAAGGATGCACAACCGTAGCGACTAACTGTTGGTCTGTTACAAATACAAACACGCCGGCTTCAGAGGAATGCAAGCTACAAAAAAAAAAAAAAAAGACTTGATCACTTCAAAACAGTCTACAGAGAAAACAAGGTTCACATGTCCACACGTTTTCTAAATCCTGAGCTGTAACAGCGAGCATGGTGTCATTTAGCGCCCCCTACCGCACCGGAGCTGCAGCTCTGCCTCAGGAAACAAACAAATTTAGGAAGCCTAGCAAACCAAAGTTATTTTAGTTTTACTGCTATTAATAATATTAAATTATCTTCCAATTTTAGACCGTCCGTTTTTATTTTAGTTAAAAGTTTATTCATTCGTTCGTCTTTTAGATGGCTAAACTAAACTGTAAACTAAATTAAAATAAGAGATGTTGCTTGGAAATAATAATTGAAATAAAATGTTTACGTTTTTGTTTTAAGTATGCATTTTAATTTCACAAATTTTTATTTTACTATAAACAGTCTTTATAAGCGGTTATTATTTTGCTAAACTTCACAAAACCTGTGAAATAAAGTTAACTGTAAAAAAAAAAATACAAAGAATACAGACTATTTCTTTTTCTATTAAAAAACAAAAACAAAAAAATAACACACTTTTAACTGTTCAAACTTCTTTTTATTAATAATAAAAAAGATCAAACAGTCTCAACCTTTTTTTCAGTAGAGTGAAAACCAAGTAAAGACTAAATGTGCACGTGTTCCACAGTTTTACATTTCTTAAGAAAGGTCAAAGAACTGTAATAGATTAACAAAAACAAAATAATTACAAGGTTAATATGCACTACAAGGCACATGATATTGACAATATTTTTTTTTTCTTTTTTTATAATAGCCAATTATACATCAGGCTTTTTCATATCAGTAGTCATCATCCTCATCCTCAGTGTTGTATTCCTCAGAACTGTGATCATTATAACCCTCAGAATACTTGTCATCAGACCCCTCATCACTGTATGCAGACTTGTCTTCCTCATCATCACGACTATCTTCCCTATCCTCGTTATCTGTGCCAAAACTATTTTCAGAACCATCTTCCTCCTCATCATAACTATTTTCAGAGCCATCTTCCTCCTCATCAGAACTACCATCATCGCTCCCTTCATCACTCCTCTCAGAATCTTCTTCACTGCAGTCCTCATCCTCTTCTTCATCCTTTCCATAATCCTCTTCATAATGTTTCTCTTCTTTTGTATTCTTTCTCTCGGAGTTCTTGAAGAGTTGCTTTCTAAGACCCGAAACTTCTTTCTTTAGTGTGGAGCACATACGCACAAGACTCCTCACCTCTTTATTATCTCTTATTTTAGGCGTTACAGATCTTTTTGGTTGTGTCTGAAGCTTGTTGGGTTTCAAAATACTTGTAAACATGCTTCTGATTGCCATCTCCTACAAAGAAGAAAATACATCAAGCAAACTGATAAGATATTCAGCATATATACAATATATACCTAAACACAACTCTTTAGAAGTTTGTAATACATCAGGTCAAAACAGGAATATTGTAAAACATTATTACAATTCACTATGACACAGTCTTCTTTTTTTCTTCAACATTTATTCTAACATGCCGAATCAGAGCTTAATTTTTGTTCTTATTATAATTATTTATACTGAATAATAACATGGATTCATATTTTTGGGGAAATTGTGATACAGTAAGACCATTCAAAATATCAATCATGATTTGTTTGTTGAGCAAATGTAATACACAACAGGCGGATGTGGACGGCACAACAATGCAAGCTGTGGCAAGGTTTTCGGTATCTGTCAGCGTAGTGTCCAGAGCATGGAGGCACTACCAGGAGACAAACCAGTACATCAGGAGACGTGAAGGAGACCGTAGGAGGGCAACAACCCAGCAGTAGGACCGCTACCTCCGCCTTTGTGCAAGGAGGAACAGGAGGAGCACTGCCAGAGCCCTCCAAACATGACCTCCAGCAGGCCACAAATATGCATGTGTGAACATGCAACAGTCAGACTCCATGAGGGTGGTATGAGGGCACATGCACATTTGTGGCCATGTTGCAGGCCTCTTTCTGGCTTCAAGCTACCACTAGAGTGAAAGCACCACAAGCATTTACAAGTGACCAAAACATCAGTTGGAAAGCATAGAAACTGAGAAGTGGTCACCACCTGCAGAACCATTCCTTTATTGGGGGTGTCTTGCTAATTGCCTATAATTTCCACCTGTTGTCTATTACATTTACACAACAGCATGTGAGATTGATTGTCAATCAGTGTTGCTTCCTAAGTGGGCAGACGTGAATGACTTGGAGTTACATTGTGCTGTGTAAGTGTTCCCATAATTTTTTTTGAGCAGTGTACATAATTATACACCAAACACTCACATATTTCATGCAAACGAAAACTTTTATTTTGTATGCGATTAATCTTTCGACAGCACTAATTATGTTTTGTGAATTTCTTCACAGGTGTTTTACTTGCTGAGAGATCAACATCCAAATGGTATTAATAACCACACCAGCCATAACCGTCTGACAGAGCGTCTCGCGCGGGCGTTCTGCCTGGCACTGTGTCAGTCTCTCTGTCTGCTGAAGGAGGATGGCATGACCAAACTGGCACTGAGAGTCACCCTGGACAGCCAGAAGGTGATATAGTGATCGTTAAATACACAGCTGTTGTGCAACAGATGATTTCCCCCCACTGTAGTCATTCATGGACGCATAAGTACTCAACCAAATACAATAATGATTTAAATCATCATTTCATTTTTATAACTAAATAAATATATTTGAATGATTTTAAATCATCATTTTTAAACTAAATAAATATATTTGTACAATTTTAAAAGTACTCACATGAATTCATTAAACGCAGTTACTAATTTGTGCATAATAGATGGATAGATTGGCAAAATTATTTATCAAATACAGTTGAGTGAAATGAATGCATGGGTATTTTATACTGTATATTTGTGCAAAAAATGTCATTTTTATTGCAATATAGCAACTTTTTTTAATCATCTTTACATTAAAAAAATAATTTATTATTTATTGGGCCTGTCAAGCAATGAAAAAATACAACTACTGTAAATTATACAATGTGCTGATCTTTTCATTTATTTTATAAATATTCACTTATTTAACTCAATTACTTCTATTTTTTTAACTAAAGGGATATATCAGTATAAAATACTCCCTATACATTCATTTATTTTACTCTGTGTGTGCATATATATATATATATATATATATAGTATGCGTGTGTGTTTTCTTCTGTCCTTTTAGAAAAAAAAAAAACCTAAGCAATTGATCTCTTATCACATGTACTGCATTTTCCAAGGCTACCAGATTATTGTTGTTTGATTGCTACTTAAAATTCCCAGAACTGTATTGTCAATCTTAAATGTAGACTTCCGGTTGTTGTACTGTAGGTCAGTATTGTGTAAGGGCCGGTCAGGAGTGTAGCATGTGAGTGTGGTCTGTGTGACTTCCTTCCCAATGATGCCGATCTTCTGCTTTAATATTAGTGCTGTATTTTGATTAAAATCTCTGGAGTTTTGAGCAAAGGTCAAGACACCAAAGGACAAACATTTTCTTATCATCATTTCTTTAATCTTTCAGATGGAGTTCCTGGCAGGCAGTAACGGGCAGCGCCTTCCAGCTCCGTACCAGGAATGTCTTAACCAATCATTAACGTCCGTGGTGCAGAGTAACTCTCAGTACCAGGGTCTGGCCTCCTGCCAGCTGGAGCTCATCTTCTATATTCTGGAGGATACATCGTAGAGACGGACCACCCACTGTCACATGTGCCAACACTCACAGAAACCTCACGAGCAAAACCTTTCAGTATCATTTGAGAGTGGAATGTAGTAGACGTCCCCACGGGGCAGCTTATTTTAGTAGTTTAGTCGATACCCTACTGCTCACTGTGAAAGGGTTTGGGCTTACAACATCAAATGGCTTTAAAAACTACTAATATCTCTCTGTCATCGCTAGAGGCTGACCGGTGTATCACTTTAACTGATCAACCCACACCAGTAACAACTCTTGTAACTATTTAATAACTACTTCAGAGTTGTTAAAATATCATGTATATTATTACAAATAATTGCAACCCTCCTAATAATTGATTTCCCTTAAAACTTTGTATCTCACAATTTTTTTTTCACTTATTGCATGTGCAACTTTTTTATTGCAGCATCATATTTTAATTTTTTTTTTAACTTTTTCTCATAATTGTGACATCATTTGTCACTTTTTGTTACTCGTTATTGACATTTTACCCTTGTATCTTGCAATTGCAACTATTTCTCTTAATCGTCAATTAATATCTCTCATCTGTCTCAGGGTTAGGCAACTCCGGTCCTGGAGAGCCTATGTCCTGCAGAGTGTAGCTCCAACCCTAATCAAGCACACCTGATGTCTTCAAGATCACTAGAAAGAAAGCAAAGACAGTGACAATGTCTCGACAGATACTTCTGGTTTGAAACAAAGCGTCAGAAATTCTTACAATAAATGGTTTTGTGGCTCTTCAATGTTGTGACAGATAGCTGTATTGCTTCAGTTCAAGCAGCATGTGAAATGATGCTCTCTTTACTGGATATAGCGCAAAATAAACATGAATGTCAGAAGGTATTGTTTTAAACTCAGAAAAACGTCAGTAGTCTTTCAAGTTCCAGTCCACCGAAACCCACCATGATTCATTGACATCTTTCTACAGTTGAAACAAGACAACTTCCCACGTTATAATTTCAAGCTATAACTAGTAACTATAAAACGGCAATTGGTGCATGTGCTGCTTGAAGTGAGAAGCTTTAGTGATCTGTCACGATATATTAAAGACCCACAAAACTGTATTTGTTTGAATTTACTTTTTTTTAAAAAGTAACGTTTTAGAAAGCTGAGACCGTTTCATAGTAACCTGCTCTGTCTTGTCTGTCGATGTGTTGTCAGTTATCTTTGCTCCGCCGTGTGAGAACATGAGGTGTGGTGAGACATTTCAACTCAAAATGGCAACATTTATGTAATTGCAACATTTTGTCTACTAGTTACGATTACTTCTCTCTTCATGACTTCATGTCTGACTATTTAATTATATATATATATATATATATATATCGTTTATATATATATAAACGAGACCGTACAATACCTCATACTTGCAAATTAATTTTTCTTATTTAAAATGTTTATTTTTTAAAATAGCCTCATTCTCCAATTCTCCCAGAGTTAAAAAGTTGTTTTATGTTTTGTTTTTCACCCCCTCCATTCAGCCGATCTCCGGGTCGGGCTTGTCTTACTTTTAGGGAACTATACTCTCATTCCAGTGTAAGAAGAAACTGCTGTACCATGGCTGCAGCAGGCGCAGTAATATCACGCTGCACCTCTTGCTAGCACAGGGAGCATGTCTTGCAAGCTGGGAGCTCTTTTTTTTCACAGGTGCTGCGTGATACCATTACCTTCTGCAGCCATGGTACGGCAGCAAACTTACTTGAATGAGACTATAGTTCCTAATCGTATCGGCCTACCAAACCACAACTTCTCATTTTCTTAGTTTTTTAACTAAGAAAAATATTGAAACTCTTTGGTCATTTTCAAACCAGATGCTTCTGGTCTAATCAGATTCAATGATCTATGCTAAAAGTGCAATCGCTAGACCTGGAGACTGGCTGAATGAATTAAAACTAAAACTCAAAATGTTAACGTTTTCAGTATTGCAATACTACAAAACCGGTTATGGGTCAACCTCTAGTCATGGCCGAAAGCTCATCTGTGACAAACTGACATAGCTGTCTGTAGTCTGGACTTCTCCTGTAGACCTCGGCTCGGTCAGAAACAGGATCTGAAACTCAAGGCCGGAAACATGGTGACAAATGAGGACCAAAGTACGACATGAAACCCGAAAGAGATTTAGGAGCATGACGTGATATTGGAGAGAGACTGCGTTTCTTCTAGTCTTCCACATGTAGAACTCATTGTAGCCTTGGCGATCTCTGTTGTCCTTCCTGATAGAGGCGAGAGGATGATTTCCTCCTGAGTCACTGTACAAATCCCATGTAAACGCCCTGTTCTCCCAGCTTGCCGAGAGGAGCGCCCTGACCTCTGCCCTACATTAACGCACACCTGCCTGGAGGAGGAAAAAAAAAAAAAAGGGAGCTAGGAATTCAGCCAAACAAAGATGACGCTTGGATAAACAGGATCAAGTTATACGCACAAACTCTTGTGCACTGTGAGCTCGAAGTCATTTGTTCCTACATGACCTTGTTAAACTGTCTTCTGGCCTCCCTCTCACACACACACACGCGGCGTAGGTTGCTTGCTCATCTGGTCTTCCTCTGTTGCTTTTCAGGAACTGAATGGACTTTTTGTTTACACTCCACATGCTGCACATACTTGAGATGACATGCAGATTCTGAAGGAGAAATGCGGCATGCACACAGTGCGGTTCTTTATAAAGCGCATCCGATGAAAGCTGACTGAACCCAAAACACAAGAAACGTCAAGAGCTGAGACGCAGAGGTACTCTTGCATTCTTGTAAATGATTAAAAAGTATTTTAATATGTCAGGCGTTTGCATTGGAGATGTCACTTGCAGATTTCAGCTGGAACTGTAGGTCAAATGACCGGCGGAGGTTTTAAACAAGAAGGAACTACAATGTGCCATCAAACCGCATAACATGTGAAATAAACAGATAACTGTGTATTTTAAAATTGAATTTATTTTTTTGTATTTAATTCAAGAGTAATAATTGTTTTTTTTTCCCCATCAATCCCGTTAGTTTACAAGGTAAAACTATTTACAGGTGTAATTCAAGTTTACTGATGTTGGCTGTACAGTGTCTGCTATTGGGGGGAGTATGAAACCAGCTGTGAATTCATTCTGTTGAGATGAACGTCATGAGCAACATCAGCGGAGGATGGATCCGGTCAGTACTCTTCCACTTCTCTTCATACATCGTGCTCAATAATTATTCTTTAGATTAATTTATGACAAAAAAAAAAAAAAAAAAATTTACAAACGGGGTCAGATGGATTCATATCCCCATGTACTTATTTAATGTACATGTAAAAAAAAACAAAAACAAAAAAAATAACGCAAGATTTGAAAACGAAAAGTCCCAAAACATTCTTTGGACTCCACAGTGCTTAGTGCAGGTTCTCCTGGTCATCCGTTTTGGGTCTTCTCTTCCTGAGCTCTCAGGCTTTCTTCATCTTGCCGTTGTGAGTGCTTCCATTCTCGTGGTGTTTCTTCCCGTTGCTCAGGCCGTTTTCGTGCATGCCGTGGCCGTTTGAAACCCCTGATGAGCCGTTGGCGACTTTGTTGGATCCGTTGACCGTGCCTTTCTGGGCGAGCTGTTGGGTGTTCTTCGGTAGCCTCTTACCCTTCACGTACGCCTGGTACCAGAAGTTAGAGAACAGCACAAAGAAGAAGGTCCCGTACATCCAGATGAGGTGGATGAACAGAGGCACCTGGTAGTCACAGCTCTTCATGAAGTACCACTGGGTTACGTGAAGAGACACTAACACAAACTGAGTCTGTAATGAAGAGTAAGAAGGTCTGAGTGTCTGGAATACACCATTACTAACACACACACACACATTATATATACAGTGTATATACACAATTTTTTTTTTTAATTTTGCACAAAATAAATGTGATTTAAAATGTAGCCATATGCAGTAATATTGAAGTAGAATGTGATATTCTCCGGGTTTCACAAACAAGGCTTAAGCTAGTCCCAGACTAAAATGCATGTTTGATCTGCTTCTACTGACAATATCTTGCTCTGACATATCTTAACATTTTGTAAAAAGATGCATTAATATCTTAATTTAACTAAGGCCTCGTCCTGGTTTAACC
>JAUCNO010001133.1:409280-435824 GCA_032353835.1 Enteromius viviparus | reverse complement strand
GTTCTGTCCATAACTCCGGACCCAGACCTTGCTCTAGTCTCTGAGGAATTAACCTCTGACGCCCCTCCAAAGGCAGGTAGAGAACATTTATCTGCTGCCCAAAAAGCAGACCCTTCCCTAGCCAGGGGTGATTTACTTCTGGGAACGCAGGTTGTTAATGCGTAGATTGAAGCCCCAGCGAGAAGAGTTAGGTTAGGTTAAGAGTCTTACCTACTTGTTATCGACAGCAAGTCTTGAAACTCGCCCATGAAATGTCTTGTCTGGTCATGTAGGGATAACAAAAGCCTACCAACGCATCACAAGGTACTTTTTCTGGCCTGGTCTTAAGTCAACAGTGGCCAAATTTTGTAAATCATTTAATGTATGTCAGATAGCAGGTCAACCCAATCAGAAAATTTCACCTGCACCTCTATGCCCTATTCCAGCTGTGGGTGAGCCGTTCGAACGCTTAATTGTCGACTGTGTTGGACCATTGCCCAAAGCCAAGTCAGGCCACCAATTTATTCTGACCATCATGTGTGCTGCAACTCGTTTCCCTGAGGCTATTCCAATACGCACCCTGAAATCTAAGGTTGTTGTGAAGGAGTTGTTAAGATTCTGTACAACTTTTGGATTGTCGAAAGTAATTCAGAATGATCAAAGGACAAACTTCACTTCTAAGGTTTTTAAACAAGCTCTTGAAACACTTGGCGTAAGTCACCAAATGTCAACTGCATATCACCCTGAGAGTCAAGGGGCACTCGAAAGATTTCATCCAATCTTGAAAAATCTGTTGCGTCGTTATTGTATGGAAACTGGGAAAGACTGGGTGGAGGGTCTTCCTTTTCTGATGTATGCAATAAGAGAGTCCGTGCAAGAGTCCCTTGGCTTCAGCCCCTATGAACTTGTTTTTGGCCATACAGTTCGCGGCCCTTTAAAGTTGCTGAGTGAACAGTTGCTGGATCAAAGTTCTAAACCTGTTCCTGTTGATGACTATGTCACTTCTATCCGTGAGAGGCTGCACAAAGCACAAAATTTTGCAAAACTTCATCTTTCCATTGCTCAAACCAAGATGAAGGCTCATTTTGACAAGAACGCTGTAAAAAGAGACTTTCATCCAGGTGATCCTGTGCTGGTTCTTCTGCCCACCTCTGGTTCTATGTCACATGCAAGGTTCTCTGGCCCATATTTAGTTGAGAAGAAGTTGAATGAGACAAACTTTCTTGTTGCCACTCCTGACAGAAAGTGTAAGAGCCATGTCTGTCATGTAAACAGACTGAAATCCTATGTGGATAGAGCTCCCTCTGGAATGTCTGATGGTCAGGTGAAGAAGGCTCAACTGCCTGCCTCTATTGCCACTGTGGGTGTAGTGGCAAGTTATTCTTAAGAGGAGGATGGCTTGATAAATATAGATGTACCAGTTTCTTCTACTCGTCTGGAGAACTGTGCTATTTTAAAGAACCTTCCACAATTCCTTTCTCATTTGACTGAGGAGCAGAGTAAGAATTTAACAAAGTTGTTGAATGCCTTTCCTACCTTATTCAGTGATGTCCCAGGTAGAACCACGGTGTGTGTACATGACATTGATGTTGGGGATGCTACCCCTTTTAAACAGCATCCTTACAGAGTAAATCCACAGAAGCGTATGATTATGCAGAAAGAAGTTGAATATATGCTGCATCATGATATAGCTGTGCACAGTCAAAGCCCGTGGAGCTCACCTTGCCTGCTTGTCCCAAAGCCTGATGTAGCACCTGCTCCAATTAACACTCATAAATATAGACCAGCATCTAAGAAGAATTTAGACTCGCTACTGAGAAAGACGCTGCAACAACAGTGATCAGACCAGACCCGGGAAATTTTGATAAACAACAAATGTATTTTCAATTAGTAAGAATGATTCACACACACAAAAAAAATAATAATAACAGTAAAAATAATAACAAACAATTACAAATTCAACCGTTTAACCTTTTGAAATTTCTCTCTCAGGTTTCAACCTTCTTTTTGACCTCTTGTCAACCAAGTAAGTTTCCTTATTTGTTCTTTTTAAATTACAACAGGTATAAAACAAAATAAATACAATTTCAATCCCAGTTGTAGTTCAAAAATTTAAATATTAAATTGAACACTTCCCTATTCCAACTTTAAATCGTCCATAGAGATGGGAAAAAACAAAAAAAAAATCGTTTTCATCCAAGAAAAAACAGAAACAACAGTCCAATTTCCTACCATTCGTTGAACTTCCTACAGTTTGTTGACTTGCGTTTCCTTTCACAGAAAATCCAAGAACAAAACTCCAGGTGGCTCACCAGTCCTAACCTTCCTAACAGCACCAATGGAAGATCAGGGCAGATCCATAGCTCAGCTTCGACAGATGACATCAGTCATGGAACACAAAGTCGTGACAAGCAAAACAACAAAAGAAAAGAACCAAGAAAAAAACCTGACCTAGGAAACAACCAAGGTCATAAAACAATGATTAGTACACTCATTGTGACATAGCTCAATAACACTGTATGAAAATAACCTCATACAAATAAATTGCACATATTTTAACACAACTTGAATATATATATACATAAATATTTCAAATAAAAACACTTTCTTAACATACAACTTTACACCATTTCGCATACATAAATCAACTCAAATTTACTCCTCTTAATTCCTTTCTTAAAAATTTTTACAATTTTATTTCTTTTACTATGAACACTTCAATTTACTCACCAAGAAGATCGCTAAACAGAGACGGTTTCAGGAAAACACCTCGTCTCCTCTCAAATTCGTTCCTTTTCCTTATGTTTAAATAAAGAAAAAGAAAACACACTCTGTAACGCTTTACGTTTCTCTAGTACTTATAAAGCACACAAACATCAGCACAATCTCTTTGATATTCGTATACTCAACGTATGTTGCATATCACTCAATTGCATATCAAATACATGTATGAAGTATTACACAAATAAAACTCATCATTTTACTTAAAAAATGCTTTATCCAACTTCCTTCAAAAAGATTTGTTCTCTTTGCTATTTCTCTCAACGAAAATTAACACATCTTATCGGAAAATAAAAGCAAAAAATAACTTGTGCTTCTCATAAATCAGGGTCATTTGAAACAGGACATGCCCCTTTTCACCGTTCTACATGCTGCGCTCTCATTCGTCGTTCTTGAATCGAAACTAACTCTCTATGGCCACTTGTACATATCAAACCAATGACATACGTTTTCTTCAGTTACTATTTCTTTGGAAACCGAAACTTATCTTGAATACATTTTAATACAGTACATCTTATTTGATATACATTTAAATGCTTATAAATATATATATTTATATTAGATTTTTTCTGTTATTTTCTAGTAACCTGGGTTACACATGGGTACATCTTGCCTGGTTGACCATGACGCTGAGACAGTACAGCTCCTATTCCACAGTCTGAAGCGTCCATCTCTACAATGAATGGCAGATTAGGATCTGGGTGTTTAAGTATAGGAGCTGAAGTAAATCTCTTCTTTAATGTATTGAATGCCTGGTCAGCATCCAAAGTCCATGATAGTTTCTTGGGCTTACCCTTTAATAATGAAGTTGATTCTCCAGTAAACGAGATAGTACAGTCTGGACATGTTGGATATGTTCTTGCTCTGAGTTGGAATGTGCAGGATATCCTTGAAGATCTCATTTATGAAGGATTGGAACATGGCTGGAGCGTTTGTAAGCCCATACGGCATAACCTGATATTCGTAGTGCCCCCTGGTGGTGAGAAATGCAGTCTTCCACTCGTCGCCTTCCTTAATACGAATGAGGTTATAGGCACTTCTTAGATCTAGTTTTGTGTAGATTTTTGCCTCTCGTAGTTGTTCCAGAGCAGATGGCACCAGAGGGAGTGGATAGCGGAACTTAATTGTGACGTTGTTGAGACCCCTGAAGTCTATACATGGTCGTAAGCCTCCATCCTTCTTGCCCACGAAGAAGAAACCGGCTGCTGCAGGTGAAGTGGATGGCCGAATGAAACCTGAACTCAGAGCCTCCTCAATATATTCTTCCATGGCCTGGCTTTCAGTTCTGGACAGTGGATAAACCTTGGTTTTGGGTGGCATGGCATTGGGCAGAAGATCGATCGCACAATCCCAGGGTCGATGAGGAGGTAGCTGTGTGGCTTTAGTTTTGCTGAAGGCCTCAGATAACGACTGGTAGCAAGCTGGGATCTTGACCTTGGTCGATACTTCTGGACTTTCAATGCTGGTAGTGTGGCAAGGCTGGGGTGTCGAGGATATACAATGACTTAGACAGAATGGAGACCATTTAGTGAGCTCACCGTGGAACCAGGAGATATCGGGATCATGAATGGATAGCCATGGATGTCCAAGAATGAGGTCGTGCTTGGGCGAGTTGATGACATAGAAGGTGATGGATTCATGGTGAAACAGTCCGACTTGAAGTGTGATAGGTACAGTTTGTTGAGTGATTCCATTTCCAATGACTCCGTCATCCACGGATCTTATTTGAATGGGCGGTGTGCATAGTTGGGTTGGTATTTGGAATCTCTGAATGGCTTGTTGGCTGATGAGGTTAAGAGCGGCTCCCGAGTCGATCATCGCTGTCAATTCATAATGTGCAGTATCAACTTTCAGAGTCACAGCTAGTTGAAAGACTTTGTTTCGAAGGAGGTAGAAATGATGCAGATTTACCTTGGCTGAGACCTGGGATTTGTGTGGGCACCCCACACTGCGATGGCCTGATTCACCGCAATAGAAGCAGAGCTGGTAGTTGCGACGACGTTCTCTCTCCTTCTCAGAGATGTGTGATGAGTTGACTTGCATGGGTTCGCTTTCATCATGAATCTCTGTAGTAGATGTGATGACTTTCTCTCGATGCTCCCTCCTTTGTTTAGGAACTTGCCTCATAAGATTGTCGATTTTAATTGTCAGCGTGATGAACTTAGAGAACGATAAATCCTCTCCTTTGCAAGCCAGCTCAGCTTGAAGTTCCAGTGACAGACTGTTTCGAAACAAGGCCTTGAGAACGTCATCACTCCATCCGGTTTGAGCCGCCAACGTTCTGAATTCAATGGAGTAATCAGCTGCAGTCTGCTTGCCCTGAGTGAGGTGGACCAGTTGAATCGAAACGTCCTTACCCCCTGCTGGATATTCAAAAACCTCTTTAATCTGTTGAATGAAATAATCCACAGAACATTTAATATGAAGATCATTGTCCCACATAGCAGCGGCCCAATCGATCGCCCTTCCTGACAATAGAGACATAATGAAGGCGCATTTAAGTTCTTCTGATCTAAATGCCTCTCCTTGGTGCTCAAGATACAACTTAGTTTGCCTGATGAAACTTTTACAATGCTCCGGAGAGCCATCAAATTTATCGGGAGGTGCAAACTTTACCAGCCGAGGTGTTGGTGATGGTAAGGCCCGAATGTAATCAGTCAGGTGTCCGTTAATCAACTGAAGCTGGTTTAGTTGTTCCTGGTAAGTCTTGAGCATGTCGTTTTGGTACTTAAACATGGCCTGCAGATCTGCCACTTCCACTGGATCCATTTGAGGCGAAGTATTCTGTAACAAGGATGCTGACACAGAGTGCGGATCCATTTGCAGAAGTTTATTAAAAACAAAAGGCAGAGACAGGTTATTCAGTTCAGGCAATTGGTCGATAACAATGAGGCAGTCCAATCTGGCATCACACACAAGGGCAATCCAAGAGGAATAAACAGTAAAGCAGGCAATGGGTCCAAACAGAGACATAAACATCAGTCCGATAAACATACCAAGTTAGAAGGGCAATCCGGGGAATCGTGGTTTAAGGCAGGCAGAGTCGTAACAAGATCAGGCAATATAACAAGGAGAGAAACGCTTGGTAAGGCAGTGAGACTGGCAATACTTCGCAAAGTACTGGAGTTTGGCTTCTGGAATTTATACAGGCCCAACAGGAAGTGAGTGCAGAGAGAGCAGAGTCGAGCTAGTACTCGGGCGAGGGCTCCCTCTGCTGGCTTGGCATTACACTATTGTGGAATTGCATATATGTTATTTAGGAATAATTCCTTTTAAAAAATAATCTAACAATTATACATTATGGGATACGTGAGAGTTTTTGAAATATTGTATTATTTTGAAGCATTTGAAAATTTAAGGCAAATGAATGAAATTAATTGTACATTTTATTTAGCATTTGTTGAGGACCTGTTTAAGAATATATTCTTTAAAAATGCTATCAAATGTTACAAAATTTCTACATTTCCAAGGAACTGTTTAGTTTCATAATACGTCAATTAATAAATAAACATTTCTTGAATTTCTGTAATTAAACAGTGAAAATTAACTGAAAGTTGTATTTTCCCCCTTTTCTTTCCTCTATATGTTTACTCGTTTATTATTCATTCATAATGCTATCTATTGTGTGGCTAGTTATTTGTCATTGTTGTACCAGGCCAGATTTCCTATGTTCATTAATCTTCTTGCATAAAAAGATTATATTACAAAAATCCTATCTCAATTTATGTCACTACAACTCATTTGTTTTTGTTTTTTTTTCTTCTTCCGCACAACACAAATGGACCTGAAAGAAGGGTGAGCGAATGGTGATTGTGCTGCATAATATTGTTATTGTTCTGTTTGCTGGTAAACTATATATTATCTTTTATTGTCCCAACAACACAGACATATAGGCGCATAGAATGAGGTCCTCAAATGTCGCTTGGAAAACTACACTGAACTTGAATGAACGTCAGTGTAAACACATTTAGTTAGCTTTTGTGAGCACTTGAATGGAGGGGCCACTTTAATCTTTGTCAGATGTGAATTCACACATGGACAGGTTTGGTCCTCTCTGGGTGTGGTCAGCGGGAGTTGTAAAGAATATACGTATTCAACTGCGTGCTTTACTTTGGTTTTGACATTGTGTAACGGGATCATCAACATTAGCAGTGTGTATGGCTTGTCTCCTCCATTATTATGGATATCACTCATCCACATCATCATTTCTTCAATTGCAAGATTTGTCTGAATAGCTGCAGTGGGCGCTCAAAATACAATCTTGCAGAAAGGAAAAGCAGTCTCACCCTGAGAACGCCATAAAGCAGGTTTGACCCCTTAGACTTGCCATACAAGCTCAGACGGTAAACAGCATCTGCAGCTGGAGAATATGAATTTGTGAATGAAAGATCTCAAGCACCTGTGTAAAGAGTGTGTGCGTGTTTCTGACATCAATGTAACTTCTTATGTCATCTGTTAAAAAAAAGGTTTAATAAACATAACGTCACACAATGCTGCAAACTCAAACGCAAGAAGGTTTTTTTTTATTTATAAGTTGTTAGTAAAAAAATAGTAGGCTATAACACATTGATTTAACTGACTTTTTATGTTAAAAGCTTAAATTAGTATTTTCTTGTAATTCAATACACCAATAATCTTTATTTATTGGTTGATTAATTTATTTACTTTTCTATCTGTATTTTTTTTTTGTATATTTATTTATTACTTTTTAACAGTGGATGCTCTTTTTTCAGTATGCCAATTATTCAAATCTTTTTTTAATCTATTTATTTTTAATAAAAAATTTTCTTTTTAAATGTTATGGTGTAGACTCTTAAAAAAATAAAAATAATTATATATATATAATTATATATATCTCTTCAAAAAATTTATATATCTCTTCAAAAAAATTATATATATATATATATATAAATATATATTCACATCTGGCTTTTTGACCAATCATTCACTAAAAAAAAAAAACGTAAATAAAATCATCCTTTGGAAATTGGCTTTAGTAATAGATGTGTACTATAACACCATTAATCCTAGTTATTATTTATTTAATTTCATTTATTATATGTGTGAATCTACTAACTTCTATCTACTCAAATGTTTATCCTTAGGCTAATACGTTCTTTTTCTCCCAGAGCTCATTGCTGCCTATAACAGAGGAGGAGAAGAAATCACATTAAACTTCAAAAGAGCCCGAACCACAGGGGTGAACAAAGGGGAGACGAGAAAAAAGCGGGGGGGGAAAGTTTTACGAGAGTTTCAAGGTAAACAGAGATTATGAAATCATCAATAATGTAACAAATGATTGCAGACTAATTCGTTTCAAAATGGAAGGAAGTTTAACCTTTATCCATAGATCCAAAAGGATTATTTTTTGGACTAAACTTAAATAATGAACCTGCGATATCAAAAAGACTGAAATAAGACCCATCTGGCTTAGTTTTGAGACTTGATCTGATGCCAAAGATCATATATGATTTATCTGGGATAACCACTATAGAAAGCATAGGAATTCCCAGTGTAGACATCACTCTCGTCTGTCATATCGACAGTTGTGTAATTCTCACACGCAAGGCACATTCAGGAGCTAATGCTGTACACATTCCTGGCGAGCTCTGCTCTGAGACACCGCAACTCTCCTCTCTCGTGAGGATGTTCTCCTGTGGTACTGTCCTTCAGCAGAGCTTTGTTCAAAGATGGCCTCTGTGTTTTGATAGATGAGAGGCTCCATTGTCAGCGGTCTGGTGTTCAGTTAGGCCAGACAGATTTCATTATTGACTTTACACTAGCTGTGTCTGTCTGTGCTCTGTGTGTGCTTGATAAGAGCAGCTGGTGTCTATCTGTCCATAAAACTGGAAGAGAACTCCGTATGAGAGAATGCTATCAAGCATATATTATTTCCATAGATTGACACCTCACCTTACGAAAAAGACGTTTATTTAAGTGTGCTAAGGGTGTACTTCTTTTTAATTAAAAACAAGAAAGCATACTTTTAGTCTATTTTTATGTACTCAGAAATGCACCTACGTGTCGGCAAAATACTTAAAATGATTTTTTTTTTTACTTTTGTAATGAAATGTATACCATGAAGAGGTAATAATGCCTGTCAAGCTTTAAGGTACTGACTGACTCCATCTGCGTTTTGCTTACCATTCTGAACCAAATTTTAAATGCTTTTTTCAACCTTTTGTGTTTTTCAGACGTACTACATCCGCCATATTGATGTTGTCACGTGTCATGCGTCGTCACAACAGCGCGAAAATGTGAACTTTCAATAAGTCATGCATTTATTTAAATTGTGTTAAACAAGTGTCATTTAATCACAATAAACAACATTTTTTTCCTGAGGTACTTACACTTGAAATGAGCCGCGTCTCAACTTTTCGCCATTTTTCGAATATGAAGCCTCCTCTCCCAGAGCCTCATGGGAAAGTGTGCATGGTATGTGTACTACAGAATTTGTGTGGAAACAGTATGTCATCCTGGTACTTCTCGCCTACTGAATTTCGAATACTATGAATTCAGACATGCTACTCACCTCGCGTACTGTTTTTCACATACTATATAGTAAGGAAGTAAGCAATTTCAGACGCAGCATAATAGTTTACTGAGACTATACTTCAATGTGTACTAAAATCTTATTTAATTAGTACATATAAGTTCATTTTAGTATAATTGTATTACATGCTAAAAACATTGATGTTAACTAGTTGCGTGCTCAAAGTTTACTACTGTTATACTTAAGGTATACATATAACTACATTTTTATATGCTAGAAAGTGGGCCAATTTAGAATTGAAATACAAGTATAATACTAGAACACTGATATTTGTATACTTACTACATAAAGTATACTTAACATATACTTGAACATTTTAACATTTTTATATAAAACATATTGACAAACCTTAATTTCATGACCTTGGATTGCAGTACTTCTTCCAGTTATTTTTTTTTTTCTTTTTCAGGATATAGAGTTAAGAATACGGTCGGATAATGTGCACCAAGCCTCTTGAGGTCTGTGCATCACGGTGCATTTGGACAGTTGTTCAGTGTGAGTTTGAAGGCATGACACAGGATGCCCAAGTGACTGCAAAAGTGAAGAAACACACCTGTCGCGGGCTGGGGGGGATGTTAGTGAGGGTGAGTAGCGATGACAGAGGGTATGCACTCCTGCGCTTTATTATGAAGGTTAGCAGCTGGGACATATGCATGCATGTATATCATAATCTACTTTGTGACAAGGGTAATGGTTTATAACAGCCCTGGCCATACACTCCAGCACTGTAGTGTAGCTTAGCACCTGCTGCTGTTTTCACTGAGAAGCTGAAAATAACCAAAACACTGCAAAATCATCCAAGTGCCCAGCATGATATGATTTATCAAAGACTTTTCTCATGTTCTCACATTCACATTGCTTGTTCTATGGGGAAATAAATATATAATATACTGGTTTGTTTTAGAGTCTCTGTGGGCAGAAGCATGAACTTTTTCTCCCCTTGGACCTAATTAATGAAGTAAAGGTGCAGTTGGGGCGATGAAGGGGTGCCGGAAGACTTGTCGAAGGAGTGAAGAAAAGTGTGTTGTGATTGGCAGGATGAAATGAGCACGTTTCTTTTCATTTGAAACACCTTTTGGAAAGCTTGGTTTGTTATGTTTGCCACAAAGACCCTGAAACATGAGATTCCCTGAGAACTGAGAACCTCTAACACATAATCATTTACATTAAACATTCAAAAAGTCTTATTTTTCATGTTATTATAGATTCAACTTATTACTAACTTATTACTGCTACATTAGCAGAATTGCATTTAAGCATTATTAACTCGTAACTTTACATTTTTCTCCACTTTCTTATGCACTTCTTGTTTGCATAAAACTTTGTGTGATTGTGTGTTTTTTCTTACGATAAATTACTTCAACGTTCCTCTTTTTTTTTTTACATTTTTAAATGTAAATGTACTTGATTCAATCTTCATTAGCGTCATAGTATTACAGTTAGAGTAAACTGTCATGAAATTGCGGCTTTTGTATATTTGGGGAAAAAGCACACATTGGGCTTCTACAGTTTGTTATGTTTTTTTGGAGATTACATCATTGGTCCGGTTTATCCAGTTAATGAGATTACCTCATCATATCTCTGTTCCAGACAGTGCGTATATCAGACAGTCTGCCAAAAACAATCTGCCGATATTTATCACGGGAACTCTGTATATCTCAAGGGGCTTTAGTGAGTGCTCAAGTTCTTCATTCTCTGTTTACTTGTTACATCGTTCTCTTTGATTTGAAAGTGTCTGGATCCTTTTGGTCATGTCAGTTCTGTTGTTACTGGTTGATGGCCTCATGCATGTATGTGTGTGTGTGTGTAGCGTCCCTTTCTCCCTTCTGTAACGGTCATCTTTTCAAAAATTAGTTTTCACTTGCCCCAAATTGGCTTCACATAGTTTCAAACAGTTCCATCCCGTTTCATTCTTTTGGAGTCATGGGGCCTCACAGTGTCACTATTAATTAGACCACATGTTATGCATGTGTGTGTGTGTGTGTGTGTGTGTGTGTGTGTCTTCCAGTCCTGTAAGACGGGTCTTTAATGGGTGGATCACCCCACCCTTTAGCTTAGTTTCTCCTATTTTATTTCAAGATATTTAAGGGTTGACTCACAACACTGTTTACTAACCATCTAAGATGTCTTTAATCCTGGTTTCAGTTCTTTTATACACTTTCCGGAGGTAGTTTTATGAAGCATGTAAACACATAATTACATAAGGATTAATACTGATACAGTACTACCAATGCCCTGGAAGCCTCCTTTTAAAAACAACGTCCAGTTTAGCATTATATCAAATAACATCATAAAGTTACATTATACAGTATAATCAAGCAGTACTTTAGTTAGTCAACATATAAAAACAAGCTCAGCAAAATAATATTATTAAAACATAATGGTTTAAAATGTACTTTAAAGTAAAACCTTTAGCTTAACTTAAATGTGTTAAGAAAGAGTCATGAAAGTGCACTTAAGTGGCATTTTATTTCATTATTTGCAAGTAATATTTAAAAATATATAATATTTGAAGTACACTACAAGTCAATTAATTCTAAACACACTAGTCACTAGTGGTTTGGAAAATGGATGGATGTAACTCACTTTAAACAAATCAATGTATACAGCCATAATCATGTGCAATGACACTAAGACAGTATTGTACTTAAGGAACATATTTAATAGCAGTAGTTAGTAACAGAAATTTCAAAAAATATAACCTCATTTCATGAATATAAATCCATTTACACCCCCAAATGTGTCCCCTTCTTCCTTTTTTCCCCCCAGAGACATTTGTCACCAGCCATCTGTCTGTCTGCCCACCCCCCCAAACCCCGACTCTCTGTCTGCACTTTAAACTATCTAATCAAGCAGCATCACCTTTGCACTGGAACACACTCACACACACACACTAATGAAAAAACACACGCATTCACATCAGGGAGTTTAACAAAAATTAGAAATTTTATATCTCCTCTTAACAAGTGCTACAAATACTGAACACATTTCTGAACATTGCAAATTGGCAGGAAAAAAAATAGTATGAAAATACTGTACAATTTGCATCTCTACACCAGTGTATATAGACTTCAACACAGTCACACACTCTTACAGCAGCACAAGCAAGTTCATCCTCAGTGCAGCATCATTGTGGTCAGTTTGACTGCTTTTCGAGACAACCGACCTCCTATTTGCTTGAATAGTTCTGTGTGTGCATGTTTTGAGCGTGTCGAAGTCAACAAATAGATGTGGGCGAACATAACCTCACACACCGCATACACACAAAGTCACATCATTCCAGCAGTTCATCCATGTATACAGCAGAGTACACCAAACTATGAGTGTTATTTACAAAACATAGAGCAATATGTTCTCCAAAGTCCATCGGGTCACCACAGCAGAACGGACCAGCCGTCAATAGATTCCCTCCTTTTTAACCCCTCGACCCAATGTTTTTTTTCTCCTTTAACTTCATGTTTTCTGTTCTTCTGATTTCGTTCCCTCACACTTTGGTGGCCAGCGACTGCACCTCTGACTTCTGAGTCTGGGCGCTGAGGGTTGAAGACATGGAGCTCATGTGCCCATGCATGGCCTTCTTCAGGTTCAGCAGACACAGGCACTGCGAGCGGAAGCGCAGGTCAAAGAAGGCGTAGAGGAACGGGTTGAGGCAGCTGTTGACATACGCCAAGCACGTGGCGTATGGATGAGCCAGAAGCAGAAAGTTTAGGAAGCCGCATGAGGTGGGCGCCAGGTCTAGATATGACAGTGCATCCATGCTCTTGAGCACATGGAAAGGCGTCCAGCAGAAGGCAAAAACCACCACCAGGGTAGTGATGATCTTCAGGAGTCGACGCTTCTTCTGGTCTTCCTTGCGCAAGTGGCTGAAATGCCGGGTGACCGTGCAGCCGATGAAGCAGTAGCAGACGGTCATGGCCAGGAAAGGCAGGAGAAAACCAAGAGCGGAGGATGAAAGGCTCAGACCCGCAATCCAAAGG
The DNA here is from genome assembly GCA_032353835.1 of Enteromius viviparus. Lineage (NCBI taxonomy): Eukaryota > Metazoa > Chordata > Actinopteri > Cypriniformes > Cyprinidae > Enteromius > Enteromius viviparus. Next base: position 422,534 of record JAUCNO010001133.1, on the reverse strand, counting down.
GATTCGTGATGCTGATTGAGAGTGACCAGGCTGAAGTCCATCGCACAGGTGGTGCGGTTGTTCCCGGCGTCGTCCACCGTAGTGCGAAACAGGAGAGTTGGCACGGCCAGCAGGCACGAGAGGAACCAGATGGCACCCAGTGATGCCAGCATAGTGGCCCGGGACCGGAGCCGCCCGCTGGACAGAGAGTGGACGATGGCGAGGTAGCGGTCAAAACTCAGGCAGGTCAGGCAGAAGACGCTAGCGTACATATTGACAAGCACCACATAACTGCTGATCTTGCAGAGGGCCACGCCGAACGGCCAGTGGTAACCCAGCGCGGTGTACACAGCCCACAGCGGCAGCGTGATGACGAACGTCAGGTCCGCGAGCGCCAGGTTACCGATGTAAACGTCTGCCGCGCGCCGTTTGGATTTAGCGCGCCAGACGGTGAAGATAACCACGCCGTTCCCGGAGAGACCGAGGATGAAAATGAGCATGTACAGAACGGGGATGAGAGAATAAGACGGCTCCCACTCTGAGTAGTCGCACGCAGTCTCGTTGTCGTCATAGTACTCATAGGAGTCGGCGTATTCCGGCGTTATTGGCTCCATTTGGTGAGGGCGCTTTGGTTTGGGGTCCGTCAGTTTCCTCGTGCGGTTTTATCCGAATTTCTGGTCTTAACTGTATAGAGTTCAGAGGGAATGTTTGGATTTTTCTGTCAGAAACAGGAGTCTAAGGTACGTTTCCCTCACTGGAAAGCTGAAACGCGTCTGTGTGAGGGAGAGAAGCGCCGTGTCTTTTTAAACTCCAGACTTCTCACCCCTCCCTTTGGACCCATATATCGGACCCCTTATCTCCAGCCCCCATAGACTCACACACACACACTCCCACCCACCACGGCACACCACCCCCCCGGGCCACGCAGTCGGCAGGAGCGAGTGTGTCAACAAAGTGAGCTTAACTCTTGTTTTTCTTCTTAATGAAAAAGTAATGGCCCGTTCGTCTTTCAAGTTAGATTTAACTTAAATTGTCTGACAAAAAATGTTTTTGCGTCACGTCTCATTTACGGAACTCTTTAAATAAGACACGAAGAGAACGCAGAGTTGCAGTCGCGGAATGGAAATGAATGTAAACTTTTCCACACAGTAAACATTTGTTCATCCATGTCAAGCATGGTTAAACATCCTGGCCAAATAAATAATTGAAAAATAAATAGGCTACATTTATTTTTAAGAAGCTGCATATATTCCTGTTCTAAAATGATACGCTTAGGTTTAATTGCTTCCTGAAAGTTTTATGTAAAGTTTTATGTCGAAACATTTGAATTTAATTACTAATGAAGAATAAAATTAAGAAGAACTATTAAATCGAATGTGACAGAAATGATTGGAAATAAATGTGCTTTAATGAAAAGATAAAAAACAAAATCCATTCTTACATCATAGCCTGTTTTTCTTTATTTTTTTTTTTATAAATCACACTTGTAAGTTTATCTTTCCCTTGATTAGCTATTCCTTAAATTGAACGGTACGTGATTGTATGGCACAAATTAAACTTTACCAAACTAAATATGCAAGCCTGAACAGGTTTCAGACAGGTTCCCAGTGAAACCAGAGACTGGGACCAAATGATAATGTAAAAGAGGCATTGCGCTGTGATTTCCTCTCACTCAAACATTACATGAGGGTGACATTCAGTCACTTCAAACACTCTGCTTCCACTGCAACACATCGCTGCAGCCTCTTTAATATAGAGAGAGATTTACATGCAAACTATTAACGAGAAACACACCTGTTTCGTTCTAAGTGTTACATTGTGTAATGCGTAATTTAAAATCGATGAACATAACACATTAAACTAAATTAATTAATCAATTTATTTGGAATTAATTGTTTCATTTTAATATGGCGAACTACTGAGATTTGTGCATTAAATAAAATTTTGCTTTGATGAATCTAATAAAAACCGAATTGTTCGGCTCCTTATAAAGCGCTCGGAGAGTATTTAGTGATTAGATCACATGTCAGTAAAGGATTGGATATGTGTGAATTTAATTCTCACTTTCTTGCATTTATTTGCATGATAATAGCAGACACAAACTCGCAAAATAAACAAAAAACAAAAGGAAACGACGCATTTGACATTAACGAGTTTCTTAAGGACGCGTTGTTCACGCGTTACACCCAATTTGCAGCACCTGAAAAAAGGCAGTTAACGCGAAATAGCTTAGGCTGAATAGAGAGCGATTCACATTCAAAACAAACTGGGAAACTGGGCGACACCTAACGTTTTTCTCCTTGTACATCTGAGATGCTCTGCAGACGAAGTTCTGCACGAGCTTCATATCTTCATCGACTATTGCACACACTGAACTCCTTAAATCAATGCGCGATCACGTTTAGAGGGATCAGTGTGTAAATCCATTAATCAAAACCATTAATCAGTGTTACTCTCCACAACACTGATGAGATCATCTGCGGATCTTCTCAGTCGCTTAATGAGCCAGTATCTTCTGTAACCATTTTAAGGGAATAATAAATTATAACTTATATAACACTGACAGTGTGAAGTAAATGAGGGTACTGGGAATTCATGTAAAGAAAACAGACATGTAATGCACCTCTGACCAATTTGTTGCAATGCATCAGATTAGATACACAATGCGTGAATAGTGCCACGTATGGCGAAGCATGCATTTGAATAAATGGTTGTTCACATTTATTCTGAGGGTACTGTCTGCACATGTCCATGAGAGCTTTGGTATCAGAGCTTTCTAGAACACTGCATCTGTGGTATGATCTTTATTTTTTTTCAGTTTGTAAACATCTTATGATTTAGATTCAGTGTGTTGAATAATAGTACTAATCGAAAACTTCCAGGTGGTCTTGAATTTAAAAAAAAAAAAAAAAAAGAAAAGAAATTAATGTTGATAACAGACTGACATAAATACATATTTTGCATACACTTTTTAAAAATAAAGGTTCAGATAAAAATGAAGAAATGAAATAAAAATAATAAATTAAAATAAAGGCATATGGAACCTTTTTTTCCCATTCTATACTAAAATGCTCATCATATTGATTCCTCATGGGAAGTGTGTTGAATACTCCTCAAAGCACCTGTTAAATGATGCACCCCCTTCCTCACTGAAATAGTACTTTAAAGTCAAGCTATAATAAGCAAAGTCATAGTTCATATTTTGCCATTTTTATTTATGGCATTCATATTTGTTGAAATATTACTTGTAGTCATAAATTATCGTATGAATTTGCAGTGAGCATACAGTAAGTGAGGAGTTCCTGCTGTGCACGAGGTGAATATGCTCTCCATGCCCCCATAATCCTTTGCCCTGGCCCAGTCTGCCCCTCACCCCTTCCTCTGCGTGTTGTTTTTGTTGGACCTCAGTGGTTCATATCGGGAGAAACTAAAACACTCCACACACACCCACAGCAGACAGCCTGGCAAAAACAACAGACAGTTTCCTGCTTAAATCAAGCTGGCAGGCTCTCAGATGAGCTGCGCCCTCTAGTGGATTTCTAAATTGACAACGCACACACACACACACACACACAGACATAGAGAGAGAGAGAGAGAGAGAGAGAGGTTGTTAGGTTGCTATCTGATTGACTGTGGAGAGATGTGGCTGCCTGCTGCTCTAATAGATCCTTTAGATAAATAAATAAATCCACACATTTAAAAAATAAAAGAAATGCTGATAAGAAGCAGATGGTCAGATTAGCCAGACGACTTTCAAACACTCAGCACACACCTCTAATTGGGAGATTAGACAGATGAATTTGAGATCTTCACCAAAAAGCCCTTTGTTGTAACAAATCAAACTTTTTTTAGTGAAAGCTTTGAGCGTGATTTACTCATGGACATTTTATCACATTGATTATACTGTACTCGTTCATGACTCGTTCAAACAGAAGAGGGGGGAAAATGGGGGGTTAGAGGTCAGAGGGTAAAGAAGAGGTTGAATTTGATATAAAAGTGAAGCATATAAACTGCCATGAAGGACAAAAAAGCTTTTTTTTAACCAAAGTAAAGTGTCATGAAAATATAATCCTGAATTTAGAGTATGTGTTATTCAAGATGTGATTTTGGATGTACTTTAAACCGATGGATATAAAAGTATGTACTATAGACGCCTGTTTTAGATTAAAAAAATGCAACTTTTTATCTGGCAATTTCCTTTTTTTTGTTCTGGCAGTTCTGCCTTTTTTTTAAATTGCAAGTTTATATATCACAATTTTGACTTTATGTCTTACAATTCTGACTTGTTTTTCATAAAGTCACATTAATGAGTAACAATTTTTAAATGTTTTTGAAGGAAATTTAACTTTTACCAAGACTGCATTTAGTTTGTTTTCAAATATAGTATAAACAGTGATACTTGTATTGTATTCTAATTTTCTATTTTAATAACAAAAATGTTATGCATTAAAGTGATCAAATCCAGTCTTCAGTGTTCCATCCTTAAGAAATCATTCTAATATGATATTGATTTTTGCTAAAGAAACATCAATGTTGCAACCAATGTGCCACTAAATATTTTGTGAACAATTTTTATCATTATTTTTTTTTTTAACAGGACCATCGTTGTAAGCTGTGAAAAGTAAGACCACACAAGAAATAGTAACTTTGCCTGTGAGTGAGTGTGTGTGTGGATGTGTGAGGCCTATAGCAGCTGTGTTGTTTTTGCCTGGTCCAGCTGACTGCACCGCTGCTAAATAGCAGGTTAGAGTGGTCCTCCATTCCACGGGTTGCCATGTTTCATTTAAACACACACACGTCTAAATGCATACACACTTACATTCAGTCACAGACCAAGCGATCTGGCTTAGGCTTCAGCCAGCAGAGGTGAAGCTACAAGAGGGGTGTGAGCCGTAATTTGGCGATTGTTTGAAGTATACAGCTGTCAGGCTCCTAACACGTCAGATTTGATCTCACGACTTGATTTGTGGAACTTCAAACCCCATAAATCACACAAGGTGTGTGAGATTCTCTGCTACTGTGTGTCACCGCAAGCGCTTCAGGCATTGTAGAGGAAGGATAGTGAGTTTCAAGAGGTTGTTTCTTATATATAGTTGATATGTTGTGTATTGGTTGTTTGGACTCTCTGTTGTAAAAGCAATGTCCCAAGTGTTCATATGGGTATGCTAAACACCAAGAAAGCTCTTCAGACGATATCACACCCACGTGCCGCTCAACACCCCACTTCTGTCACACACACACTTAGATCACCGGCTTTCTGTTGGTTTAGGCCTGTGAGCTAATTCATTGAGATTTAAAAGGCAATCATGTGTGTTTGTTTGCCTTTTAGCTTAGCATGTTAGCATTCACTTCTGATTTGAGTCTTTGAAAAGCCCCTCGCTCTCCTCGTGTGTACTCAGTAATCACATAGTGGAGGATACTGTCAATAAATGTGTTTTTCATCTCTTCTTAAGTGAGCTGCCATTCTGTAGCTCTGGGTCGGTCCAGCCCAGCTCATTATTGAAGGCATGTTTGAAATATGGCGCCTGCGGGCAGCCGTCTGACTCTTTGACTCTTTACCCTGAGACTGCCCTGGCTGATGAGTCTGATAACACGCTCACCTGGACATAGCCAAGGGACTTTTAAAATAGGGTTTCTTTTAGTGGTTTCTCACCCTCAGGCCATAATGAAAATACCACGTGGACGTCCCTCTTGGGCTGATTATTTATGTAACGATCATGTTTTTAATGCATGTGAAAAAGACTGAATATAAATGAATATAAAAAAATATTGTCATTAATCTTAGTCTTCCAGAATATGTTTTGTGGCAGCAGTTACATGCAGTATGTTACAGGCCCGAATGTTATCGGGTTGAAGAATAATATTTAGAAAACCATTCCATTGCATTACTAGTGCTCTCTGACAATAATATTCTTTTCTGTAAAAAATCTGAAACAATGTTTCAACATAACAGAGCTTATGAGCTTGACAAAATCAATGCAGTTAGAATACTGAACAATACAGGTGAATGGGGACAAGCGTATTTTAATAAAATAATAAAATGTAACTTTTTTTTTCATTGTTACACACCAAAAAGATTTCTAGTAGCCTGACTGAGTTCAGCATCCTGCTAAATATATTAGTCGTTGGAAATAGGGAGACACACAAGACACAAAAGGCACTATTTCCTGAGAATCAACCATAAATTATGTGCCTCATAAATAGCTGATCTTGAATAGGCACACATGCTGGTGCATGAACACATGCAGAGAGCTGGAGTTGTTATGGAGGAAGCTATTGCATCTGGCGAATGATGATTGCTGGTTTCTGCTTCTGGTGTATATGGTATTGTACAGTGACAGCAGGGTGGTACTGGAAATGACTATATTATACATAAAACCTTTTGCGTGAATTATCCCTTTAATGTTACACTGTGTCTTTTGTAGTTTTAATAATTAATTTATTCGTAATGAACAAGTGAGTTTTACATTTGATTATTTGTTGTTCTTATTTGAGTGCTTTAGATGTACAACGGAAAGCACTATTTTGTTGTTCTGTTGATATGTTTCATCTCAATTTCTCATTTTTATCTCATTCAACAAATTATGTATCACTTATATATTGCAATAATTTGACATTCAGTCTTAAAATGTATGTAGAAACAACGTAAAATAAAAGCATATTTTTAATACTTGTTTAGTGGTATCTTTTTTAATATTTAACCATTGACTTTTGTCCTCTGGGGATGTCTTTCTGTCTTATACCTCACTATCTTTAACCGCTTAATCTATAAACCATTCTACATCATAAACATGGGCTCTCACCCTCTTACACTCTCTCTAAATCTCAATCAGGAACAAAGAGGGTTTGCAAGGTGTTTCCCTGCTTGCACTGAGGTCTTAGTGACCTTTGACCCCAGCTCTCTCCCTTGTCCTTCGTCCCCTGTATGGATAAAGCAGCAAGCAAAGCAGGAAGGTCTCTGGACTCAGGATAATGGAAGACGCTGTGTGTGTTTTTGTGTGGGGTCTCCTTCAACATAAATAACATTTAGAGCTGTTGTTATGGAAGGTTTGGCTGATAAAGTAGGCCCAAATATAGGTCCTTTAAGGGTTTAATAGAACATAATGTTGTCTTTGGTCCAAACTTATACGTGCACTGCGAGGTTAGAATCACAAACGCCCACTTGTATCCCACAGCGCACACACACACACACACACACACACAGGCAAAGATGTTGAGATCGACTTTAATGTTTCTGTTTTGGGGGTTTCATAGACTCCATTAATATACACGTATAAACAATAGCAATATAATAATGTTGAAATTAATCTTTTTTTTTTTCAAGTTCATTTAAAGGGATAGTGTACCCAAAGTGCACCATCACTCACCGCTGTGTGAAGAATATTTTGTATTTTTGCAAATAGTGGAAGTAAACAGAAACCAAAACTGTCCATTTACAAACTTTAAAGAGTTACTCCACCCCAAAATGAAATCCCTTTTAAGTCTCTTAATTTGTCATTTTTTTCACAGGATGCTGTGTTTTTATTGTTTATTATTGATAGTTATATCTTAAGTTTTAACCTGATGGTAATGTTAAGTACAGCGTTCAAGCTATTAAAACTTTCTGACTCCAAACAGACTGAGTGTAAAAGTTCTAGAGAACCAAAAGACAATCTGGTGCTGCTGTTTTCTGGTCTTCGGATGTTGCTAAGCAGCCCATCTCTGAATTAACAGGAAGTGCCTTCTTTAATCATTATTTGTATAACTAGCATTTATGTGGAGCCCTTGGGCTGTGGATCAGGAAGAGGTGGTGAGGGTAAGAAAGGAGGGAGAGAGGAGGAAAAGGGCGGGAAAACATGAGAAGGAAAAACAAGGAGAGAAGGAAAAACAGTGGTAGAAGATAAAGGTGATGAGAGGCAGTAATGGATAATGAGCAGGATTAGAGAAGAATGAGAGACATAAATAGTCAATCACACACAGATACACATGCGAACACACACACACACACACACACAATGTGCATTCACACCACTGCACTTTTAAAGCAGGAGGATAAAGCTTACCGCCTATCTGGTTACCTCTTTCCTGGGGGCCTGAGAGGAATTCGGACACATCTGGACCCAAATCCTGCAGAAAACAAAAGCTTCTCCACGGCTTCACCTAAGACACACACACACACACACACACACATCGGTTTTACCCACTGGACAGATTGTGTGAAAAGAAAGATGGAGCACAGTACAAGAGTAAACAGAGAACTAATTCAGACCAGTTTTCAAAAGCAAGAGCTAGTCATCATGTTAAGTTAGACTTATTGCTTGTTTTAAAATATATCACAAACGTGTCATACTCAGGAAATTGTGTAGTTTTGCTGAATGTTTCTGTATTTTTAATAATTCAATTTAAACGATGTATTGCTAAACTTAGAAGAAATCATATGCTGTACATCAGACCCATATTAAAATTAGTGAAGAGCAAACGTGTAAAGTACTTCAGCCGTGTCACTGTAAGTTTAGAAGTCATATGCTTATAATTTTGTATGTAAAATTCAATTAATGAATTCATTCATTCGTTCATAAATGCAAGGTCAAAAAACTTTCATTTTGTTATAATATGCATTTATTTTTACCTTACTTGCTCAACGACTTCCAAACACTTCTCTCAACCATTCATTTTTCCCAACTCCTCCTTTAAGTGACACTAATCTGCGGTGATTGGTCTCATTTTAATTTCATCATGTCTGTAATATCTGATAAAGCAGCGTTTTTGAGAAGACTTTACCGCTTTGTGTACAGCGTTGCAGAGGAAACCATGTTTTTTACCTCTCCAAAAGTGGCATCTAACAGGTTAAAAATTAATTAGCAATTTCCTTCAGACTAACGCAAAAAAGACTAACAAGTAAATATCAACAGGAAACGCTTTTGGGATTTATTTTAAATAAATGACTCGTTCAAATGATTCCGAGTCAACGCTCTTTTGAGAGAAAGAGACGATAACTATGCACTGTGGACTTCCAGAATTAAAACTTTGCAGGGTGTTTTCATTCAGCTACACTGCATGAAAGGTATTTTTTTTGCAAAATAATGAATAATCCATAATGATTAGATGTTATATTAGCATATTGACCAAAATGGTCGTATATTGTGAAGAAAACCCTCCTGAATTTGTTTCTCATGACTCACCGACAATGAAATATGCCCAGTAGGGAAAACAAGGAATGAATGATAACATTTTGGGATAGCAATTATTTCAGCCTAATAAGTACAAATATACCATTTCAAAAAATATGTATCCATCAGAATTCTAAGCAGAAATATCCCGTGGCCCTTATTCAAACAGAATAACAAGAACGTTCCCTTGTATTTGTAGATTAGATTTCTGACTTGCCAGACGAGTTTTCCCCAGAGAGAGAGGTGCTCCATAGCTTTGGACTGTTCCCACCAGAAAAGTTCTAAATATGTATGTGTGTGCTATTCATGAGCCCCTGAAGGGCTGTTTCCGTTAAGGGCCAAGATTGTTTTTACACTCTGTCAAAACCTCTTTTGCCATATGGTTTACAGTGACCCAAATGTGGCTGTTATTGAGCAGCCACTTTAAAACTAATTCTGTCCTTGTGAGTATGTGCTTTGTCAGACCCCCATAGTGGCGTCCCGCTGAGAGGCAGAGGTGTCTCTGTTTGAGTGACAGGTGGATTTTAAACATCACATACCCCGTTTCACCAGAGAGCTGTGTTTCTATTCCAGAGATTTTACTGTAGCTGTAAACCGCGCCGAATGTGAAAGACAAACTCTTGCACTCCAAATGGACCAAATGATCCAGACTGAACGGATGGAGAGATAAAAGAAACAACAAAAGTATGGAAGCTGTATAAACCGTGGGATAAAGATTCATTATATAATATATAATTAATTCATTGGATGGGTGGAAAACAAACAGCAGAAATGGAGAAACAAAGAAAAGCAAGATTTACTTAAAAAATTGAATCTCAGTCATGTATGAGAACACAGTTTTAATTATGGCGTGTCTGTCCTATGATTAATGAGCATGTTTTGTTAGAGGCCTCATTGTTGTAGTTCTGATGACCGTCTGTTTTACTCCCGTAAGAGGTACAATCATCATCCTGTTGTTGACAATGGCTTCTGCTCTTATTGTTAGCAGACGCGTGCTAGCATGTGAATTATTGGCAGTGTGTCGTCTCTTTGCACGTGTGTGTGTCCTGGACTTCTGAGCGCTCTGTGGGCAGCCAGTAAAACACATCAAACAATCTATAAGAGCATGCAGACACTGACAGCCGGTAGCTGTGTTTATGTGTGCATGTGCTCGCATGCTTGTGTATGTTCACTCTAAACTTCCTTATCTTCATGTTAGTCTTTTAATCAAGCGCTGCAGCCACAACCAATCAAGAACCGGCACAAATCACTTTCCTTCCACTCTGGTCTTTCCCTTCTCAGAAAATCGCCAGTCTACTCTATCCTATCTTTCTTTCTCTTCCTTCTCCTAGAAGTTAAAGGCCATAAACAGCCTTTGTAAAATTGAAGCATACTTAAGCGAGTGTTTATTACAAGTAATTTATTGATTAATAAATAGACAGAAGTACATCTTTATACTAGTTTAATAATTGCTTTAATTGTCTCAGCAACAATTTTTTTGGCAGCACTATACTTTTCTCTCAATAAACTCCTAACTTGCTGCTTATTAAAAGCTAGTAGGTAGTTGTTAAGTTTAGGTATTGGGTAGAGTTAGGGATGTAGAATAAGTTCACAAATGAATAAGAATTAATATGTGCTTAATTACTAGTAATAAATGGCTAATATTCTAGTAATATGCATGCTAATAAGCAACTGGTTAAGAGACCCTAAAATCTTTTTTTCTTCTTTTTTTTTTCTCTTTATTACATAGTGCAACAAAGTGTTCTTAGGTATCTTAAGAAGCAACGTCACTCTTGTTTAGTATACTTATGTGGACCTGTAATATTATATCATATATTATTATATTATATTATATTATGTTTTAGAATGTACTTTTAAGACTTGTGGTGTACTATTTAATACAAGTGTACTTCTTTTTCACAAGGGACTGTAAAGTTCTTCAGCATTTACATCTCAACAGCTGATTCTAATATTACCTTCATTATTTATAGATGATTATAGCACACACACACACACACACACACACACACACAGTCATTAAAGGCTAAAAGGTTATGGCTATTATCATACCAAACCACTGGGATGTGGAAAAAAGGGGAAAATACAAATACATTATAGGGTCAAGAAGTATTTGGATGCACATACAAAAAAAGTTTTAACTTTTTGTATTAATATATTTATGCATGTTTCTTAATATCATCTTAAGTTAATTGCATCTTACAAAATGCCACTTTTTTGTAATAATTGCAACTTTTTTGTATATATATATATATATATATATATATGCAGTTGGTACTATGTCAGAAAATGACTTGTTCTCACCTGATGACCTTCAACATTCAAATGTGTCAGGTTTCAGTGTCAAAAGAACATTAAAACAACATTTAAAGCCACATGCATTTTAAAGATACATTGATACATGTTTAAACAACATTGCAATATCAATTTAAACTTAAACAGTGTTTCAATCTTCAGCGAATATGTTAATTCACCTGTGATATATATGGATTTTTATCACATGTGACTTCATAGGTGCCAGTGTTCTGATTAAAGTAAATACTTAGTTTAAGACATTATTATTTAAAGCAATGACATTTATATATTTTAAGTCTGTTTAAAGTGATTCAATATTTTTTGGACCGCTGACACATGCACACTCCAAAAGGCCAAGTTATGGTGTGTAACAGGCTATTATTGGACTCTTTGGTGCTCTAAAACAGACGGAGGTTACTCTTTAAAGGCACTTTAGACAGACCATCATGTTTATGTCTGCTGCTGCTGGTGAACACTGACAAACTACCCTTTAACGATGGCACATGGGCTCAAAGCCAATGTCAAAGCCATGTGTGTGTGTCTCCCATAATGCACACAAATAACAAGCAGCACTGGTTGCTGTGGGAAAATATTTGCACTGGATCCTTTCTTTAGACACTCGCAGACCACCAGTCCATATTGGCATCAGAGCTCAGGGTCACTAAGACATTAAGAAGAGTTAACAAACTGAAGAAATGTCCCCAGAAATGTTGATTTGAAGTCAGGGAGGGAAAAAGGAAAGGGGTCTATACACACAAACACATACATACACTAACAGCCAAGCAGCTGACCTCCATCTTCTAAACGCTGACAGCTGCAGTACACCCATCAACACACACACAGACCTCTGTAAGCCTTTTTGTTTGATTATAAACAGATTATTTCTTAGCTAGGAGTTTCAGTAAATAATGTGTACACTGTCCAAACTTGTGCACTTTTAGGAGACTTCAAAACCAAACAAACATTGTTTTGTTATATGTTTTGGTTGAAACCATTATATTTTATAATATAACTACAAAATACATACTTTTAAGCTTCTGAAATCATTTAAGACCTGCTGGACATTGATATTCAAAGGTTTGTAAGATTTGTTAATGTTTTGGAAGTCTCTTAAACTCACCAAGTTGCATTTATTTGTTAAAAAAACATTTGATCAAAACAGTAACAATGTAAAAAATGATTAAGTTTATGTAAAACAATCTTATATAAATATATCCTTCATTAATGATTTTAATAAGGTGATTTGCTGCTCTTTAAGCATGTTTTTTTTACACTTTTATTAAATTGGCTTGAGAAAGCTAGTCACAACAACTCTTTCTCAATGCTTGCGCTATATTTTTTGTTTACCTGGTTACTAATGTTAGAACGTACCGGCACACCGGGGCAGAAATATGTTTACACAGCAATTGCGTATTTCCGGCGCAAAATGCGGAAGTTGAGAAAAAGGTCTATACGCTTATGTTAAATTACATGCTAGTAACTAGCTTATCATGCTACTAATAAGATACTAATAACTAGCTAAGCATGCTAACAATGTTCTAGTAACACAAAAATTGTGTTATAGTCATGCTAACAACATGCTAGTAACATGGTATTCATGCTAACACCATGCTAGTAACATGCTAGTTTTGTAACAAGGTCCACTGGAGTTCCCCACGGAAGCCTCCAGAGGGCACTCCAGCCCAGACTATGTTCTCCATTTGTCTGTCTTTCCTTTATCTGTTCAGGACTTGTTGTCCCTTGTTGGTTGTCTTTGTTACCCATCTATCTATCTATCTATCTATCTATCTATCTATCTATCTATCTATCTATCTATCTATCTATCTATCTATCT
>JAUCNO010001133.1:346383-358081 GCA_032353835.1 Enteromius viviparus | reverse complement strand
GCTTTTTATGATACATATCATTGCAAAGCAGCTTTACACCAAAGTAATGTTTTACAGTATATGTAGTAGTAGTTTGTACGTGTACATAGACACATAGATGTGCGATAAAGATCAATTAATAACATAATCAAACAGACAAGGAACATTTATAAAGTAGTAGCAGAGTTCGGTAGTGCTGTGTGTTGTTTCAGGGTTGGCATCATCTGAAGTCTTCTGTGGGGTTGACATCATCTCTTCCTAAGTGTTCTGGATCCAGGCTGGAGCTTGTGAAATCCTAGTTACCACGGCATGACAATCCCATGGCAGAAACAGAACAAATAGGAACAAAATTAGTGTAGCTGCAGTTCAAACTAAGAAAATTAATATTTGTTAAACAAGTGCTAGAAGTAAAATAATGAACATCTGATCAGTTATAACGACAGGAAAAGTTGAGATGCATTATTTGAATGCTTGGATAAAAAGATCTTTAATCTCGATTTAAACAAAGAGAGTGTGTCTGAACCCAAAATGTTATCAGGAAGGTTGTTCCAGAGTAAACCAAACACCCCAGCAAGAACTCAGAACACCTTAGCAACCATCTCATCACACCCGAACGACCATCTAGCATTATCTTACCAAATATACAGCATTGTCCCGGCAACCACACAAAACACCACAGAAACCAGTGTTAGCATCCACTTAGCATTGCTATTGTCAACCACAGAATACCAAAACAACTTCTTATTATTCTAGTAACCACACAGAACACCCCCCAGCAACCTCCTAACTTTATTCTAGCAATCTCACACAACACTTATTCACCACCAGAACTCCTTAGCAACCATTTGTCCTTATCCTAGCAACTTACCAAGACTCCCTAGCGACCACCGCCTATCAATGTCCCACCAAGCATCCAGCATAGTCTGGGAACCTCATAGAAAAGCACAGCAACCAACCAAAGAACTGTTACTTAACTACCACATAGCATTGTCTTAGCAACCACCCAGAATAACCTAGCAACAGCATAGCAACACCCTGGCAGCCAACAAAAGCAAACGTTTGAGTTGAGTCAGGGGCGTTGTGTGGGGCCTAAGTCATTAAGGAACACCATAGCAACAGCCCAGAGCACCCTAGCAACCATACAGCGGCGCTCAATAAAGCACTTGCACAGGAATTGCACTCGTGTAGTTTTGTATTTGTTATTCCTAAGGTGAAATGATTCATCACATAGTAATAAGCAGCAATATTTCGATAATTAAAATCAGATGGTGTGTTGTTGTTTTCATTTTGATTCTTAATTTCCAGCTTGTGAGATGTTTTCTTACTAAGCAATGGTACAGACTAGAATGTGTCGACGAGAGAAATTAAGAGAAATCTATATTATCGCGGGCATCCATCTCAAACAGACGCCAGTTATTATAGTTATTACAGCCACTAATTTGTCCTCTAATGGCTCTTCACCATTAGAGCTCCGTGAAGTTTCGTCAAATTAGATCTAAGTCATTTGATCAGGCTGTGTGAGCGTCAGCCTTTGAGGGAGTGTTTTTTCAATTGTTTGTGTGGTCTGTAGGCCGGCCTGATGTCTGCTCTGTGGTTTGCCGTCTCCCTGCTGAAGGGTGATCACAGAGGAAGTGTTAGGATCCATTTTGCTCAGGCTTTCTCTCTGAAGGTATGACTCACACTCACTCTCATCCATACACACACTCTCAACATAAAATAAAAAATTATAGTTTCATACAAATGGAGACCCTTAACGCAGTGGTTCTCAGCTGGTGGGCGGCCGGGCTGTTCTGATCGGGTCACAGATAGCAGGGGAATAATAAATGCAAATAATACAATGCATCTTGCCGTGCAATTATGCATAGAGTTAGAATAGTGAAACAAATTGACTTATTAACATGAAAAGGTGGAGAATAATTCATAAGTTTGAAGATTAATTCAATGTTTGGTAATATTTGGGTTTTTGCAATACCACGATTTGAATAGTTAATGTAAATACCTAGAATTTCTTTTAAAAATAGTTTCATAATTTCATTTTGTATACCACTGCCAATAATGCTATTGAGCATTACAGTTTAACGTCTATATAATTAATAACAAATTACATAAAACAATAGATTATAGCTTTTAAATACTTGTTTGGGGTTGTTACGTTTTTTTAATAATACAATTTAAATACAAATAATCTAAAATAAATGCATCTTTTTAGTATTGTTAGTATAATAAGATAATATTTAATGCTATAGAACTTGCCTTTTCTCTTTATTGATGGTTTATTAAAGCTGCTAAAGTTATCTATCCAAGTGAAACATATATTTTTTTTATTGCAGTTGGTTTGATACGGAATAACTGTAAATTACAGCTATTTAAACTACAAGGCCTAAAACTGATTCACAGTTTAAACTAAACTAATTACTAAACGTACATTGTTGGATCTATGCAGTTTGCGCTTACACTAATACATTTAAATGTAATGTTAAGCATAAATCTGTTTACTTGTGTAAATCAATCTCGTACTCCAAAGAATTGAATCGAAACCAGCGGAGAACCACCTCCCTTAATTCAACATCTCAGTTTTTGAAGCTTATGTATGAGCACTGTAGAAAAGTTTTACACTCCTGGTTCTCTCTCAGGAGATGTGCAAGAGTGGGAAGTGTCGTGTGGATGGAGGGCGCCCCCTAAAGGACCTGCTGTTGACCGCCATACTGCACAACAGGTTTCTTCAGTCCCTCTTTTCCTGTATTCTATCTACAGCGTTCCGCTCTCCATCCATCTCTTCCCATTTGCCCCTGTAGCATATTTGGCACAAATGGTCAAAGACGAAAGACTTCACACATTTCACTTCAAGACGTTTATTCTTCTGCAACCTTTACTGTAGATTTTCTTATCAGTCATGAAGGTCCCTGGAGGTTTGTACCTTCAATTTTTCTTCACCTTTGGGTTTTAATTTGACATGGCAAATTGTTCAAACAAGAAAAACAACAGGAAGAATAAACATTGACAGGAGGATGCTCTTTGAGAATGATGGGTGATACCTTTCAGTCCACTTCAGCCAGTTTAACTGGGACTCCGGTTTGCTGAATCAGACCTCCAGACCCACGTGAATAAAACGTTTCTGGTAATCAATTCGGGTTCTCGGGAGAAGCCAGTTATTCCAACTCTAACTCATAATGAGCTGGAATATCCTGGAAAATCTACCAAGAGCTTCTTCAGTCCCTTCCGAGAGAGCCTCTGGGGGATGTTATATGGTTTAAAGCGGCAAATCCACAGCGGGAGGCCTTATCATGAAGACTCAGCCCTGCAGGCTAGGCATTTGCATTTTGACAGCTGGTAATAATGCATTGTTGTAAAGCCTTTTGTTGTACACGTTAGGGAGCGAGAACAATGAACAGTCAAGGTAACACAGTCACAGGAGGTTTGCAGAGGACTGTAATGTAAATTTAATGCTGAGATCAAGGAACTGAGGCTGATATAGGGAATTAAATATATACGCTATATGTGTATATAATGGACAAAAACTAGTTGTTAAAAAATGAAATGTGATTTACTTAATCAGGATGGACACTATCTTCAGCCAGAAGGATGTTTCCTGGCTCCTCCCTCCCGCTGTCATGCCGGAACTGTCTCCTGCTGATAGACAGCAGACTATTGCACTGACTCTTCATTTGATGTACTGTGAGTCTGTTCGACACACGCAAGCTCCCAAAGATCAAACTCTTGCACTTTAATAATCGTTACTCTTTGTATGAGGCTAAGCTTTGTGTGTGTGTTTGTTCTATTTTAGCTTCAACTTCATGTATGGCCGTCATGTCTACCAGCCTGGTGTCCTGTTTGCTGCTCCACAAGCATCGCAAGGTGTTTTAAAACTAATTTTAGGCTTTAAATCACATATTCATATTTCCTTTTTTTATTCATCCCACTGTTGCAAAAGTATTCATACCCCTTCATGTTTTTGTTTTTTTGCTTCTTTAAATAGTATTTTTTTTGTTTTGTTTTTTTCATCAATCCACACTACATACATCATAATGACAAAGCAAAAACAGAACTGTCACAACTTTGTAATGTATGTTAGGAAAAAAGCTAAATGCATAAGTAACTCAATACTTTGTTAAAGTACCTTTAAAACCTCAAATCTTTTTTTAGGTTTTGCACATCAGCATTTGGGAGTTAACTGTTTCTAATTCTTTTCCTCACTTCTTTACCTCTTAAGCTCTGTCAGGTGGGATGGAGACAGAAGCATATTTTCAGGTTTCTTCAGAAATGCGTGATTGGGTTCAGTCCCAGGCTGTGGCTGGGCCACTCATGCCATTTACAGAGTAGTCTATAAGCCACTCTTGCTGTGTGCATAGGGTCATTATCCTGTTGGAAGGTTAACCTTCTGCACAATCATAGGTTCTGAATGCTCTGGACTGGGTTTTGATTAAGGCTATCTCAATATTTAGGTTCTTCTACTCTGTCAAGTCCCTGAGTCCCTGCAGCGTGGCATGAGGCTGCTACCAGCGCACTTTACTTTGGGATGGTATTCTGCGAGTGATGAGCAAAGCTGGTTTTCTTCAAACATGATTTTATAAGACCAGAGAATCTTGTTTCTCAGAGTCTGTGTGTCCTTTAGGTGCTTTTATGCAAGTTTCAAGTTTTCATGTGTCGAATGATATGACAGATTAGATTAAACTGTACAGAAATTGAAATTTACACATACAATGTACACAATGCTATTGTAATGCTTTTTAGTGCAATGCTCACTTGGTCAGAACAAAAGTGGCAGACTTGTAACTTGTTTAGTTGACGATATCCAGTGACAATTTTAATTTGGGTCATACTTTTAGGAAATAGGCTCTGAAGGATCTGTGAAAATAAAATAATTCAGCAAAAAATATTATTAAAAAAATATTATAAAATTTACCAAAAAAAAAAATTAATGCCAATAAAAATCTATGACTGGAACTCTTTTATAATAGTAGCTACATTAATTGGTTTATAAATCATCTACTGGTTGTAGATGATTCATAAACGCATCAAACATGGTTCTGCTTGCTTTAATGACGTTGCTAATGATTGTAACAATCTTCCCCCTCCTTCTCAGGGCGTGCGAGTATCCGTGCTGTGCAGGGACATCTGTTGGCTTTTGGAGGAGGTGTTGTTTAGGAACACAGACGTGGGTTACGGTGGCTCTCTGGTAGGGGTGGTGCATCACGCGCTCTCTCTGCTCCACCCGTATCTGCTCCTGGCTGCAGCTCCACCCACAGGAGAACCCATCATCGCACCCCGGCCCGATCCAGACTCTCTGATCATACTGAGCCAGCACTGCGATTTGCTTACTCATGTCTTCATACACGAGGCTGTAGGAGGTGGGCAGAGTGTGTTGAAGATTGGGTGTAGGCAAAGGAAACTTGCTGTTTGCAGGCGTCATGCACCTGTCTTTTCTTGAGGGGGCATCAGTAGGAGTACTGGCTCATTTAATATACATTGGCAAGATAAGACATGATGACTAAAGAAGCAAAAAACTTGAAAGTTCCTTTTATTTTGTGTAAGGCATATTAGCCTATTGCTGCATTTTTGGTTAACCACGGTAAAGTAATGACCTAATGTTTAAGGGATATGTTCATCCGAAAATTCATATATACTGCTGTTATAAAAGTTTGAGGTGAGAACGATATAAAAGAGTCTTTTATGCTCACCAAGGCTGCATTTTTTTTATAGCAAATACAGTACTATAGTGACAAAAACAATAATATTTTTTTTTATTTATTTTGTAACGCGTAATATATAATAAGTGTATAAAATATCATTATAATTCAAATCATTTTCTATTTTAATGTTTAAAAATTTACTTTTTTCCTGTAATAATGCAAAGTTGGATTTACTCCAGTCTTCAGTGTCTCATGATTCTTCAGAAATAATTTTAATATATTCACAGTTGGCCTTTTTTCTGCTTTTATTTGAAGTCTTTACTGTTATTTTTAATCAATTTACTGCTTCCTTGTAATATAATATATATATATATATATATATATATATATATATAATCTTGGGTTTTTACAAATTATAAAAATAAATATTGAGAACATTCAAAGATTACCCAAATTAAAAAATGTTATATTTTTATGCAGTATTAATAACCTTTATAATAACATTTGATAATTTTTTTAGTTTATAGATCTGCAGAAAAATATAATTGATTTGACACATTTACATGAATCAATGATTGTTTTAGACAAACACTTTTTTTTTTTTTACCAACAAGATAAAAAGTAACGTTTTAAACAAAAACTCCACTTGGCTCAATAATCTGAGGTGGCACGTGCCCGGTTTGAATGGGCTTGCTCTTCAGGGTGTTGATGTGTTTGGGGTGTTGATGTGTTTGGGTTGAGTCACGTTTGCACCACAGCAGGGTTTATTGATGGAGCTAATCCTGAGCGTGTGTGTGTGTTTGTGTATAGCGTGTGCTGTCTCAGCCATGCTGAGTGAGGTTGTAGGCTGTGGAGGTGGTGGAGACCTGGAGTTTGATGTTGTTCTGGGCCAGGAGGAGCTGACAGAGAAAAGCCTCCAACTCATACATCTGCTGTCACCCGGCTTCATACCAGTGAGTCTCACTTAAACACACACGAACATCTTACTGTGACGTCTATAATCACGTTGACTCTAGAAGTGATTCATACAGCCTTGCTTGTCAGTCAGTAAAAAACTCAAAACTCTTTTTCATACATTCTACAAATTTCACGCTTCCAATCGATCAGTCGCTCCCCATCTGTTCCCTTTATTATTCTCTCTTGATGTCTAGTTTCCCGTTCAAGGGTTCTTCAGTGGCGGGAATAGCATGTGTAATTATTGTCAGCACATTTTACACTTGCATTAGCAAATAAGCACTTGTAAAGGCTGTGAAATGTCAACAAGAACAAAAACACTACACAACTAATTATCTCTCCTCCTGTCTATCTGCTCATATCTGTCTGTCTGTCCATCCATATGCCTGTCTATTTCTCTTAGCCGTGTCAAACCGCTCATGGCTTTGCTCTTGATGTGGTGGACAGCATGATGCACTGTGGGGTTCTTGTTATGGAGGAGGTAAGACAGCCGCATTAACTAACAAATAAACAAACACATGCATCACAGTCTTCACAAATGTAGCTTTTCCAAAATCCCTGGTCATCTAGAAATGCTTTTAATGGCTAATCTAAAATTCTAGAGGTTTTCAAAGATATGTATATTTAGATTTTTTATATATTTACATAATTGCATGTATGTTTGAAGAAACATGAACAGATTATGAATACTTTTACAAAGAAAAAGACAACTGGTAAGTGCTTTTTAAGTGTTACAAAGGAAAACAATGAGAAAAATGTGGACTTTGTTCGAGTAAAATAAAATGAAGACAAGACATCACTGGCATTAATAAATATTAATGGTTACTATATGAAAATGCAGTATAATACATGAAAAACATAGTTTACAAAATAAAAATAATAAACAAAATGAATAAAAAAGAAACTTTTGAGTTTTACCAGTTTTCACAATGGCAGAATGTTTACATTTCTGAAATTATAATAAATCCGGAAATGTGATGAGATAAAATAAACCATGTGTATGTTTATAGGTGAAAGTACAATAATTTTGAACAATATAATTTTGCAGCATGACTAATCCTATGACTGACTAATTATATTTTATTGGCACAGACTTTAAAAGACAAAATAACAGGATTTGATGACTAAATATAATAAAACCCAAAATGGACATTTAATGCAGGACAAAAAGTGAATGTTTTAATAGACAAATAAAAAGACAAAAATTTGACTAAACAAAAACAAGATGATTAAATACAATAAAACCTAAAAAGGGCATTTAGCATAACTAAAAATACTCAATTAAAATAGTATTTAATATTTTTATATTTAATAAAATAGTAGGTTTGATACTCGCACTTTAAAATATGCTAATAGAAATTATTTAAAAAAAAAGAAAAATGTAATTAATTAAAGATAATAAATGATTCTTTAGAGTGATATCAGGATGTCAGGGGGAAAAGTAACATTTAAAGGACCAGATTTTATATTATTACAGATTGAAATAGAGCATGACATTAAATGTCAGAGAGTGATTATTTTTAGCGTCGTAAGATAATATAAGGCTGATAAGGCTGTTGGTAGTTTTTTTTGGCAGTGACACAATGGAAACTACAGCTTCTGAGCCACTTGGCCAAAGCAGCCCACTTTATCGGCTGATACCAGTAATCTTTAAACAGATATTAATAAAAAATTGAGATAGATACATATCACAGCTGTGACAGTATACAGTATCACGCCTTCACAAATGTAGATTTTCAACATCAAGATCAGAACAACAAACAGAGAACTCTGGCCAAAAATATGGTTTCACTCCACTGCCCAGACATCTAGCAAGCTCTCAGACTCAATCTAATCTCTGACATGCTGACCGTTCGGTCTGTGTCCATTTATTTTTAAGTACCGCCACAGTTTTCAGCTGACTGATTCACAAACACCCACAGACGTGAAAGCTATTTTTGTTTGCCTGTGGTTAAAGGTCATTTCAAACCTAAACTGATCATTTTGCAGCTTGTTTGTATGCGTCTTTAGAGATGTAAACTTGTGTGTTCGTAGGTTCAGAAGGATACACCAGTGTGTGACTTCATGAAGAGGCAAGGTGTGCTGTCATGGGCGGTTTCAGACAATCCTGACCAGAGCAGTGATTCAGAATGTGAGGAACCAGACGCACGCTCTTTCAAGGTACACAAACCTACAGACAGCCGTACTACAATATAGACGGTTAGCATTCAGAACGTTTTGTGGAGTGTTTTCGGATTTGTTTCCAAACCTCAGACACAAACAAACTTAAAACTAAGACAGACAGTTCAGAGATGCTGCTCCTGAGGTCTGGTGTCTGTCTGCGCGTTGCACAGAATCTCAGTATCTGTGCGATGAATTCAGAACAGGAAGGGAATGTCATTGGCATGAGCCGCTGTGGATTGTGTCTTCTCTTGCATCAGAACTTCAAGCATTTCAAACTTCAAAACTTCAAACATTTTGAACGCACATTTTGTGCATGTATAACATCTGCAGAGTTACAAAACTCTGTCTCCGACAAAAAGGATATATTCTATATAAAAGACAAGGCTCATCCAGACCGGGCTAAAACACGTCTACTTCATGATTTGGAAATATTTGCATAATGCCACCCAAATGTTCAAAAAAATTTAAATAATGGGTTAATTCCAATTTCGCTCTGACAATCTGGCACTTCTGAATTAGTGACTGTATGTATGTTTCATTATTAGTGTTATCTATTAACTGTTCAAATGTGGAGTTTGTGCGGTGTAGAGTATTGCATCATGTGTTTGTTTGAGAGAGAGACTGAAGTCAGTTTTTGTAATCGCGGATTGTGTACTGCAAATAAATACAAGCATCATCACCGTGTCTGCCACGTGACTCTGTTCCCTCTTTAAGGACAAACTGATTGTAAAACTAGACATTATTAACTGTCTTTACATTTATTTTAAAAACTGAAGCTTGCGGTTATGCTTGTGGTGTTCGACGAATTTACAAAGCGAGGTGCAATGCATTTGAGAGAGAAGGGGCGTAAAGGAACTGTACAGTGTTTGAAAAATAATGTGTTTTTTAACATTAAAGCATGTCAGCGTATTCTGTTTATTCTGAGATTTAAAATAGCATCATATGCCCCTTTAAAATAATACACAGTAAAAAAATGTATCATAAATTTTTTATATGATAATGGTAAGACATTCTAAGTAAGGAACAATTGACAAGGGGCTGTTAAATTTTAATTAAGGATGCAAGATGCTGATAATTTTCAACAAATTTTGGCTGATTGCCAATACAGATAACGATTTATAATTATCTTTAATTTTGGTTAGTTTTGGTTAGCCTCCTGCAGAATTAAACCTCCTTACTAAGTGGGGCTTGAGAAGTGAGGAAGCTGCCACTGCCCTGCTATTACTGTTTACGGTATCACACACTGAACACGTCAATCTACGCATGCTTTCTCAGTTTAAATGCAGCACAGTGAATCCAATCACCATACAGGCAAAACTTTGATTTTAAGAATGACAAAACTGCTGAGGTGATTTAATCACTAGCACACCCTGAGCACAGAATGTATTCCTCTTATTGGCACAACGTATCGGTATAATTTTTCATACTGAGCCAATGCCCATATTTATTTTTAAAGCCATTATTGACCGATTCCAAATATTTCTTCCAATATTATTGTGCATGTATAAAAATAATGCACACCTGGGGTGGTAAAGTTACGCCTCATTTTTCTGTTTTTCTATAAATACGCCCCAAACAACATCTGTTACCCAACTAATAATAACCTTTGCATGTTTTCTCACTGTCCTCTAACCTTCTGCTGTCTTTTCTCTCTCGCTCTGCTTTCTAGTTGAGTCAGCCGTCTCAGTGCCCAGAGCTGCTGTTCTTTCTCTGTAGTTTACTGAGTGTCCGGCTGAGAGCTCTGTGCTGGGCGCTAGAAAGCCTCCATTACCTCCCCTCACCTATCACGGGTTAGTACACACACACACAAACTCTAGCCTCTGGCCAAAAAATGCTGTTGCCATGTGTGGTAAGTGTGCTTTGGCAGATTTGCTGTCACTGTTCACAACTAAGCGTTTATAACTTAAAAAATTGTTTATGTTAGAGAGAGACCTTTTGAGCCAACTTCACGTGCACTTGAAGAACCGGGCTCAGCTGGAAAAAGCGCACTACGGTAAGAGACAAAAACACATTTTTCATTTTCTGCTCACCACCATGAAGCTGAAGGATTTGCCAGAGTTTACATCTTAGATCCACATTGAGATTTGTTTTAAACAGAGAACATCCATCTTGACTGATCCAATCACAAGTGGTCAGCGTAGGCAATAAAAACAGATCAGACAAAAACCTGACAGGGCCTGACAGGCAGTTGGCAGATGAGTACATCCAGTCCCCCAAGAACGCCTCTTGACCTTAAAAGTGAATCAAGTAAAGATGTTTTCCTCTTTTCTTTTGCAACATGGCATTCTCTTAGGGACGTGATTGGAATACATTGGAAATTGCTTTGTTTAGTTTTCTTTGCCAAAACACTTGATTTCATCAACAGACTCCGCTTTCATTGTAAGGGTTTCACTTTTTATTGTCATTGTGTCTCATCTCACCAGTGCAAAATCAAAATATGTTTTTTATTTTTAAATGGAAAAGAACAGATGATGACATAGAAGTAATTTCGTTTGCTTTAATATTCTGCTGAACTTCTAAAAAACCAAACCAAATTGGCAGAGAGAACAATTCCTCTTTTAAATTCTTGAAGATTCTCATCCCTACCAAGCAATTCCATCAGAAATGGTCACAGAAAATGCATCGTAATATTCGATAATAATATTGCAAGAATAAAAGTCAAAATACTATGAGAATAAAGTCAAATTATGAGATTAAAGTTGTAATATTACGAGAATAAACGTCGAAATACTTCAAGAATAAAGTCAAACTATGAGATCGACAAAGTCGAAATATAATATTTAGTATAGTGCACTGGTAACCATTTGCATTTCGCTATAAAACTGAAAGCTGAGACTTTGTTATAAAATTACTAATGGGACTAATCTTATTGGTATTGGGTGGCGCACTATAACGAATCCAATGGAAGACATGAAATATTATTTCCAAGCATATTGTCCGGCGAATATTACACATGATATAATTTCTGCTAA
>JAUCNO010001133.1:315069-340642 GCA_032353835.1 Enteromius viviparus | reverse complement strand
ATGGGATGGCACTTCAGTTCATAAAATGAGTAAAGGCAGGTGAGCGAATACTTTTGGTAATATAGTGTATATATATAATTAATATTTATTGATAATTTCTTAATTGAAAATTTATTGTAAAAAAACTTCACTTAAACTTAAAAAAAGGACCTTTTAAAATATATTAAAATACAGAAATGTCATCTTCTGAGAAAGGAAATGTAAATTATTATTTTATGATACAGGGAATGGTTTCAATGCTGGATTTATAAATATTACAGAAATCTGGCATTAAAGTATGCAATACTTTTGACCAGAAAAGGAGAAGAAAACATTTTTACATTTTTACTCTGTGATTCCAGTCCAGTTGAGTTTCAGGAGGTTTACTCTAAATGGACTATTGATGGGTAATAATCATGACGGATGCTACAGAGACACGGGCACTGCACTATCACTCCCTGGAAATGACTTTGGCTCTATATATACCCGTCTCTTGACAGTTTCATATATAAACACCCGTCCATGCAACATGAGAACAGTTCCTGAGTAAATGTGCATTTACACACAACCATCATTCTTGAGCGAGTGGCCTTGCGCGTTCGCCTAAAACAAAGACTAACGGACGGCTGCTGCTGAAGTGCTGAATAAGCTCTCTAGAGCCACCCAGACAATCGACCCACACACACACACACACACACTTTTACATGAGCTTGAAGGCTGGAGATGAGAAAAGAATTGGGTGATTAACAAGAAACAAGATGGGCTGAGATATAACAGTTGGCTGCAGCACTCAGGGATTCACTTGATTAACACTTTGCTTTAAAAATCACTTTAAGGTTGGCATAAAATGGAAATATACCCTATCTACTTTGTGAACTCATCTTATAGATTTTGTTGTTAACAATTCATCCATATTTTTTTTATTTCTTCATTTTATCAAATTGTCGTAGCTTGATCCTCAAGATTTCTCTCTGGTGATATAGTCCAGACTTCTCCAATCATTTAGTGTACTTAAACCCTGCTCTTTTCTTGCATTTGACTGAAAGCCTGCATTAGTTTTTGAGTGGTCACTGATTAAATCAATGACCAGTGGATCCAAGTTTTATGGATCGTCCAGTAAATCTGTTCGATAAATCACAATATGATAAAAAACATCTGTCGCTAGATTTTTTTTTTTCATAATGACTTTAAGGTACTCTGAAAAATGGTCTCCTAACTTTAGACCAAGCTCAAGGCTTATTATTTGTATTCATTTTTTAATGATATTTCCAAATGTAAGATTCAGAATCCCGAATAGTTGCCTTATTTTGAATGGCAGTGTAATTTAGCGCAAAAATAATGTTCCTGCAAACCAAACCTATTTATCTGAAGCTGAGAATAGATAAATAGACAGAAAATAATAAAGGCTAACATACACAGGTCAGCAATGCCCTCTACTGGAAACCCCAGTTTGAAACCAAATGATAAAAAAAACACAGCGATGGTGAGAATAACAAAAGTTTGCCTTTTAAAAATGGCCAAGAGCATGTTTATTTAATTTTCTTTGGTTAGAAAAATAATCCATGTTTTATGGTGTCAATATGAAATAATTGTAAATGCAGTAGTGTCACTTGAATCAATGCAGATCTTCCTGTTACACGACTGTGTTCCGTATCGATCCGATCTCATCAATCTGACACTCCACGACATCTCCCTTCTGAAACAAATGAAAACAACACACTGACCTTGAGGAAATCAAACAATATAATGGAAATTAGAAGAAAAATAAGAACACTTTAAAGAAATTAGTATGTTTTTGTACACTAAAATAAACCAACTGGGACACAGATTAATATACATGTAATATATTGATATAATTTTTGAGGAAGTGAAGTTTCTGTTAACAGCTCCTCAAACAATCCAAACACATGCTTATACTCAGCGGGGCACGTTTGCTTGAATATCTCAGCGGACTAGATCAATTTAAATGTGATGGTACCTTTTAAGGGCAAATCATAAATGCAACAGTTTCCTAACGGAACTAGCACTTTTTTGTTGTGTAAATTGCATTCATAATCACACAGGATTAATGTTAGTTATTTTCTAACAAGCTCATATTTGGTGTAAATGACGTAGCGTGGCAGCTGCTTTTCTCTTGGGCTCGTCTGCCGCACGCTGAATGAAGATCTCTGACTGAATTAAGGTTTTTGTGGGATGATTATATTTTAGAGCCATTAGGATGGATTTTGCAAGATGTATTGTTCATATGACTAAAAGTGATATAACTTCTTACATTATATTAGTTTTGATTTATATTTGATCGAAATGGATAGAAATTATTTTCCAAATGCAATTAATTTCCTTCTTTAAGCAAAACACTTTAGATTGTGCTTCAATCATCAATTAATTCTCAGAAGAATTTTTGATGATATCTGATTTCTGTCCCTCCATACACAGCAATACAAATGAAATGATTCCAGATCCAGAAACGTAGTAAAAATTACGAGAATTTGCGCAAAGAAAACCAAAATAACATCATGGAATCATTTCCATTGTATTGCTGTCTATGGAGGGTCTGATGACTCTCTGATTTCAGTCGTTTAATCATTGGTTACGTTAACAACCCGTCGACCAGCGCCATCTATAGATTGTCGACTGAACTATATATTTCATTATATGTCATATGAACAAAATGTAGTTAGAATTTTTCTTGGTGAGTGTGTGATTGACTACGGATAACTGAACAGCTGAAGTCAGTGCCTGTTAAATGTGCCTAATTTCTTTTCAGACATCAGTTTAGTGTGAACACTGACATCACAACACCGTCAATAAGACCATTCCAGCTGGTTCTTATTGTGTCAGTGTCAATCACGCTGTTCTGACTGTTTGAACAGAAGGGAATCAGCCAGACTTTATCTGCGAATCAAAACAAAGGATTCGGGGAAGGCTTTAAGCGGGTGTTAACAGCCTGCCAGGTGCAGTGATTGTGGGTTGTGACGCTAACGCAGTCATGTTGAAATATACATTGATTTTCCTATAGAAGAGCTCACCTTTAGATACACAGGTGGATTTCTGAACACCCCCACACCTGGAGGCGTTCCAGTCAAAAACACATCACCTGGACAAAGAGTCACAAACCTGCACAAAAACACCAATTTGAGAAGAAAATGCATCAGATTTAATGCATATTACTCTACCAGTCAAATGTTTTTGAACAGTAAGATTTGTAATGTTTTTGAAAGAATTCTCTTCTGCTCCGCATTTATTTATTGATTGATTGAATGGTTGATTGATTGATTGGTTGGTTGATATATAGCTGTTTATCAAGGATGCTTTAAATTGATCAGAAGTGATGATGAATGGAATACAGGAATAAATTCAATTTTAATATTTTTTTAATATACGTAATATTTATTTATAAATAAAACAGTTATTTTAAATGGTAATAATATTTAACAATATAACCATTTCTATATTTTTGATCAAATAAATGCAGCCCTAAAGAGCATAGTGATTTTCCAAATACAAGCACTTGAAACCAGAGTGAGTTTTCTTACTGTGAGACCCAGGCGACCAGCTTCTCCGTCTGAAAGATCATTTGGTTGGTGTTACTGTCCTGAACTGCAGCCCCGTTCACCAGACAGCGGACACCCAGGTTATGAACATCTGTTTGACCAGGAATCCTGCTAGTATTAATATCAAATACGACAATCTTTTTCATATTTTATTATTTTCCACTTTACTTTTAAATGCTGCAGTAGTAACCAAAGCTGGCCCGAGTGGACAAAACGTGTCAAACGTTTTTCCCAGCAACCACTGCTTTCCATTGCGCTTCATCTGCCAATCACGAGCACTCACATCATTGGCCACAGTGAAACCTGCAACATAGGAAAGAGCCTCCTCTTCCTGACACAAACAAATATATTTGACATGAATTAGGTTGGGACATTGGGGGAATACCAACAGGAATAGCTTAAGAAACGTCCTGCTATATAGGACTAAGTCTTTATTGACTGGTATTTTAAATAATAGTCAGAAAATCTAATAATACAGTAAATCTTATCAGTAACAGAACATTTTTATTTTAATATACATATGTCAACAGATATAAATGACTTTTAATACCTTAATATGCTTCCCTTTTCGACCAATAACAAAGGCAAGTTCTACCTCCCAGTCCACTTCCTGTAAAATGCCACAATGTGAAAATGTGGATTATATTTGTAAGCATTACATCTGATAAATGTTCAGTATTCAGTGATGAGTAACATGAGATTATTTTAAAGTTGAATACTTCACGTCAAACAGAAATCCCAGCAGGCCCTACAAGAGTCAGTCTCATAGACTAGCTATTCTGTAATTTGACGAGTCACTATTGGATAAACAACTGTCAGTTTGAAACTCACCTGACTCTCCTTTGGAAGGAGGATGTCATCAAAGGGGCCAGTAATGGTGGAGGGGAATTTGCTGAATATGATGGGCTCCTCAGGAATCGGGGCATTTTGCTCTAGGCAGTGGTCTTTATAATTCATACCAACACACACCACCTTCTCTGGGCCGGTCACTGGAGATAGCAGCCTGATATCTGACCGTGCCACTACATGCTGACCGCTGGACAAAGCACTGAGAGAGATTAAATATAAAGAGAAATTGCATATAAAGTTGAGGTCAAATGTTTGCATCCCCTTTTCAGAATCTGCAAAACGTAAATTATTTTACCAAAATAAGAAGGATCATACAAAATGCATGTTATTGTTGATTTACTGACCTGAACGTTTACATGTAGTCCACAAGAGAAAATAATAGCTGTATTTATAAACTACCCTTTCAAAAGTTTACATCCCCTTGGTTCTTAATACTGTGTTGTTCCCTGAACTATCCATAGCTTTTGTTTGTATAGTGTTTATCAGCATGTTGTTTGTCCTGAACAGTTAAACTGCCTGCTGTTCTTGAAAATCTTTCAAGTCCCACAAATTCTGTCATTTTAGTATTTTTGTGTATTTGAACGCTTTCCAGCAGTGACTGTATGATTCTGAGATCTATCTTTTCACACTGAGGACAACTGAGGGACTCATATACAACTGTTACAGAAGGATCAAATGCTCACTGATGCTCCAGAACGCCCACGATGCATTAAGAGAAGGGGGTGAAAACTTTTGAACAGAATGGAGAGTCCCCAATAACAGGGGACATGCATTTAAGGTCCAAAAACACTTTAGTTGTTTTAACTTGTGTTTATCTTTTTATCTTATTTGCTCAACGACTCCCAAACCCTACTTTACATGATGCTAATCTGTGATTGGTCTAATTTTAATTTCATCATATCTGTAACGCTATTTCTACTGCTGGCAAAGAATGAATTTACATTTCCAATCAAACTAACACATTCAATTCCCAGGTCTGTGCACGTAACAATAGGGTGACGACGTCAACATGAAGGCTTGGGATTTCTTTTTTTTTTTTAAATGACTAATTTGAATGAGTCAGATTCAACTCTTTCTTTTGAGAGACAATGCATTTATACACTGCACTTTTCAGTCATTTTTAAAAATCCATAATGGGGGCAGTTTATTGCATGATTTTTTTTTTCTTTTGAAGTATCAGCGAGCGGGGGTGAAAACTTTTTGAATTTAAAGACCAGGCCAAATTTAACTTTTTTTTCTGCTCCCACAGAAATATAAATATTAATTTAGAAATGAAAACATGTTTTTATATGTATTTGAAATATTTTAAAATCAAATTATGATTTATGAAATGGTATTTGGGAGTTGACTAAAATATATCCTCTCTCTGATAAATTTGTGCTACAGTGTGCATTCTTAGTACCTCTTAGCACAGTCCATTCCCTTTTGCCCCATTTCTAGGAACTGTCTCATAGTGGAAGGTATGCTCGGGTCGAAGGCTTTCAGATCAATGACCCCCTGACCTTCTGCCTGCTCCACCCCGACTCTGATGCCCCCCTCGCCTCCTCTGTGGCAGAACTGGACGAGTCTCATAGCGGCTGAGCTAGTGGTGTTCCTGAAAGTGCCTGCAGAGAATATGGCATTGAGTCTCCTCAGACTGAGCTGAGAGATACCCACAAATCTCATCTGTTAAAACACAGAGGAAAAGAGACAGACAGAAGAAAAGACATACAGTAGTGAAAGAGAGAAATGGGCAAACATACCAAGAGAGAAATAACATGCCCTTCAAGTGGACATGGAAATATCATATTTGCAAATTCCAAGCAGATTATTTGACCAAGCAAAGTCATATTTAAGAGAGAGGTAATCAGATAGATGCTAAATGAGTTGCTGACTCGTGACGCTGAAAGGGGTTTGTTGATTTAAAGCATTGCGATAGAAATAAGCAAGTCTGTAGTGAGTAATAAGTTATTTAAATTTTACTGTATTAAAATTGAATACTGTATTTATATATTTTTAAAGCAGTGATGTATAGTACAGCTTAAGGACCAAACCTGCAGAAAAAAATATATAATAATGATTTTTGAATTACAATAAATGTAAAAACAAGTAATAGAAAATAATAAAAGAGAAAAAAGGTAATAAATAAAAACTGATTTTGAATAAATCAAATAAATAAAATGCATTATTATTATTATCGTTATTTTTATTATTATGGATGCACTCCATAACCTTTATTAAACCACAAAACATGAAGCAACTTCAACAAATCTGCATTGTGCTAATAAAAAGTTGCCTAGCTATAATCCAAATATTTTTACACCAAAACTCAACCTCTTTGTTTTGCATTAAAACAATTGTTACTCACAGGACATTCATAGTTTGTTCACAAGCCATGTGATAAATATAAATAATTTCATGATATATTTTTACGGCTCCTGTGTGTTTCTGACATGAACGCACCTGAAGGCAGCAGCACTATTTCAGATAAAAGCATCAAAGCAGCCCAACCCCAGCTTTTTTGATTATGTAACATAAATTCGACTAAATCTAAATTACTGATTGCTTAAGACAACATGTTTATCGCTAGAAATAAGATACCACGCAAGGCAGTGCAGATAAGAGGGTATTTTTCCCTGCATTCAGTTTCTTGCAGTGCTGTGACAGTCCTACCTGATCTCGAAGCAGGAAACAGCAGGTTTGATCATGCACAGTACAAAAATAACAAAAAAAGACTACAAAAATAAAATGTCTGGGGTTTTAATGTGTTACTCGCTGCAACATTCACTATTATAAGAGTAAAGTTACACAATCTTTGTACTTTGATACAAGACAGTTCACACACTCTGTCGCCGCTGTCATGTGACTTGTCGTCCGATTCGTTCTTTCGAGTCGGATCTTTTCAGAAATATTGTTTAAGTAAAAATAAAAACGAGAGATGTCTTTACGATCATGCATAAAATGGCATACAAAACACATCTGGTTACATAATCGGTGATGTAATTTAATTTTATTATCTACTAAAAGAAAAAAATACAAATTTATTAAGTTGGGACAAAATTAACTGACACACGTGGAAAAATAACAGTTTTTGTTTGTTGTTAAACCTAATATAAACAAAATAAGCAGTCGCGTGTTGTGTCTAGAGTGGGACATCTTTGGTGGCACGACAAAATAATAGATTTTTTAGCCGGTTTGTAACGAACTGTTCAAAAGAACCGATTCGCAAAGCTGAATCGGACCTTTAATCTATGTGACTTCCGGTTTTATTTTGTAGTTTAAGGGATGTTTGTTGACAATCCCTTATTTAAGGAGATAATCGCGTGAGTGAAAACACGGAAATGCGATTTTAAAATCGCACATTTAAAATAGAGCAATATATCAGCTCCACAATTTCTGTGCTTTTTATTTCATCACAGAGATCAATGAAAACTACAGTTTTATTAATCACGTGACTCCGACGGTCATGTGACGTATCTTTGAAATCTGTCAGCTGACATCACGATTTCACTTCTGCAAGACGACAGAAGGATACGCGAGGATGTCTGGAAGGTAAAAGGATTATTTATAATTTGTGAAGTTTAAAATATGTTTTATTATAACTGCTATTTGTATGTGTTTGTATTGAGTTTTCTGCGGTCACTGCATTCAGTCTGTGTGCGACTGCGATTGTTTTAATTAATGATTGCTAAAAGCTAGCAATTATGCAATACTGTTAAAATATGTAACGTTAAATAAAATGTTGTTCTGTGGAGATTTTGCAGTGACTGTACAAATAGTATGTGATTAATCTTGTGATTTTTTATCAATGTTAGAAAGCAGAGTGAAACCTTACATTTTAATTGAATTATCATATTCATTCTGTTAAACCTTTTTATTATTATTATTTATTCAGTAGTTTCAGCAAAACAGTTCCTCTTTGCTGACATGACAACGACAAATAAATATTTAAAAAATGAGAAGTATTTCAGTTTGTCGTGTCAGCAATAAGGAATTTTATTTGCTGAAGCTGCAAGTGATTTGTTTTTTCCTAGATGTTTCAGTGTGCAAAAAAGTGGCAGAACAGAACAGAAGCGTATTTGTGGTTCTTTGTCCCAGTTTCAGCCCCTACTACTCACAGATTGCAAACAACGCTCAAATGTTAATCAAACGTTATGAGAATCAGTGACAGCAGCTGCAATAATTCAAGCTAAACATCAGCTTAGTTTAATCTTTAATTCATGTTCATTTTTAAACTAAGCAATACAACATTTGTAAAGGTTTTAATCTTCTCTGTCTTTGCTCCATTCCAGTGTCCAGCCTCTCCAGTGTACCACTGACTGCAAGGACCAGAAGTTAGTAGAGAAGAAGTCACTTCTATTACCTGATCTTTACAATCAGCAACAAATAGACTTTAGACTTTAGCCTGCTTCTGATAACTGATGTGTAAAAGTTTAATGTCTAAACTGAACTACACATTAAGATCTATACTTTTGTTCAGATTTTTCAGTAAAATTACATAAGTTTCCTTACAATCTAGTGTGTTTTAATTTTTTTTCCTGTTTTATGCATGAAATAAATACATATAATTAATTCTTTGCATAAAATTAAAAAGCAAACATGGCAATGTTATTTTAATATTGTTTATTTACTGCTATTTTTATATTTATTTTATTATTATTTATAAACTGATTTATTTATTTTTTTGTTTTAATTTTGTATTATTATTTAATTAGAAAAAAAAGTTAATTAATTTAGGTGTTTGCATTTTATAAGTTTCTTATATATATTCACTTTATTTAGCTTTCATTAATATTATTTTAATTTTAGTAAATGTACTTTAGCCCTTATTTTATTCCTGCCAAGGCTTGTCTTTAAAACACTAAACTTTATGCTAATAGATTACATTAATTACAGCACATTCAAAGTTAGACACTTGACTTTCTGTTTTTATACAAGAACGTATACATATACAATGTATATATTATAGAATTATTAATCTTTGTTTTATTATTTTATTTTTTTAAATCTCATATTCATGTATTATTATATTTTAGCTTTATTTAAATTAATGACATTTATTTTTTAATAATTGTTAACTAGTTAACAACAACACTGGCCGTATAAGTATTTTGTCTGATGACAAGTATACATGTTTTCCCCTATTTTGCTTCCCAAGTAAATGCATGTGTTATTTTTGCATTATTTTGCATATTTTTGCATAACAGAAAAAGTGCTATTGTGTTTATTCTTCTCTTCTACAGTTTTGATGGCATAATCTTGATCTGCCAAAGTTTTGAGCAGCTTCCTGATGAGCTGGAGTGTTTGAAAGCACCATTACAGGACTACAGCGCAGTGAGTTCAACACCACACACACCTGATCAGCACCGCTGTTGACATGCGTGTGTTTTTGTTGCACACATCTGTCACTCTTTCACGTTCAGGTGGACTGTTGCGTCGGTGAGGAGGTGGTGGTGGTCAGGGTTCCTGGTCTCTCTGGTAACAGACTGGTGTTTGCCTGCACCGGTCCGGTGAATCGGGACTATGATGATGTCCGGCGCTTCAGTGATGCTGCAGCTAATGGCATTAAGAGGTGCCTGTGCAAACATGACGTGTGTGATGTGAATGATCAACTTCCTTCCTGTCTTTTCTTTTTTTCACATTTAGGACATATTTCTTTCTTTAAAGAGGACTTTTTCCTCATCCAGGCATTTTATGATGTTAATCATACATTTTCAGTTAAATTTTAAATCATAAATCAGTTAATTTTTTTTTTGTTTTGTTCTAGGGCTCTGAAAGCTGGCATGAAGCGCCCTCTGCTGGTTTGTCCTCCACACCGCAGCTATGCAAAGAGCACCTTAGTGGCTATTCTAGGAGCCCTGCATATTCTCTACACTGTGAGACATTTTGTATACATCCTTCTTAATGTACATTTTTAAATTTACCTTTATTTCTTCTTCTCAATATTTCACATGAATCAGATTTCATTCATTCATATTAATTTTTATCATACATATTAAACAAAACTAAATCAGACAATTTAAATATATATATATTTGTTCCAGTTCTGGTTATTTATTTTATTATAATTGGAAAGGAATTGAAAAAAGGGTTTAAGCATAAAAAATAAAAGTGTAATGCTGATTTTAATTGTTGCTTTGCCTCAAAATTTAAGTTTTCTGTTTAATTTAATTTCAATTTTGTTTTTGTTTTTCTGAACAAAAAATAAATATGAGATATTTTTCCTGATTTACAGAAGACACCCACTAAAATATCCTTCAGTGTTACAATTTTTTTTATGCATATTTACAACAAAACTCTATTTATTACATAATAAAAGACAAAGTACTTTGACCACAAATAATAATAATTGTAATTTTACATATCTTTTTTAATTTATTTTTTTACTCATTTAAAACAAAATTAAATTGATATGCTCCCTTATAATTTTATTTATTTTAATGTCATAATAAGTCAGAATAAGTATGTTGTTTGAATTTGTTCATAAATCTTGTTACACTGAATGACATTGTAACATTATTTATATATATATATATATATATACATATATTATTGATGCCTAAAACTTATAGTTGTAATTTTATTGTATGTGTTTGTTTATATATATATATATATATATATATATATATATATAATATTTTTTTACGTCCATATATATGAATACATTTATATGTATTCAGTACCAGATATTTTTCTGTGTCTTCAGCCTTTAGAGGTGAGGGAGCACAAGTCGTCCCCTCATAAGGTGGCTATGCTGGGCGTCTGGGCGAAGAACCGGGTTCAGGGAGAAGCCATTACTGAGCTGGCCTCTGCTCTGGAGAGCGGCAGGTATGAGTCTGTTCGTGATTTGAAATGTTTTTTTGAATTAGCCTTGTATCTGCTATACCCCATCGTGCACAAAACTCTATAAAAAAGGAGCATTTGTGAATGATACAGGTTTGTCTATCGTGACATCGGCGGCTCTGACCCGGAGCGGATGGCTGCCCCTCGTGTAGCTGAGTATGTACAAGCAGTTTTCAAGGATACCCCTGTAACGGTGAGCCTCTAGGTGAACATTTAAAGCTTTCTCATCTCACTAAGTGTTGTCATGCTTCACTATCTCCATGTCTTGGCTAGGTGACGGTAGTGAGTAATCTGAATACTCTGGAGAAGGAGTATCCCTGTTTGGCTGCGGTGAACCGCTGTGCTAACTGTAAGAGATTTAATTGCAAACACTGAAACTTATTTTCAATGCTGCCACTTTTTCAAAAACCCTATTAAATCGTACATGTGTGTGCTTCAGCTGTGCCGCGCCACCAGGCTCGCGTGATCAAGCTGCTGTACTGTGGGGAAGGACCCATTCAACAGACCCTCATGGTGGTCGGCAAGGTGGGTTTTTGGGTAACTGTTCTCGGACACCAGGTATAGAAGGGTTTCTAGTGCATTTGAAGATTGTGTGTTGTGTCAGGGGATCACGTATGACACCGGTGGAGCTGACATCAAGGCTGGAGGAATCATGGCTGGAATGCACAGAGATAAATGTGGATCTGCCGCGGTTGCTGGCTTCTTCCAGGTACAGATCACATAACCACCTGCTCTTTTTTTTCTGATGAGAAGATTAGTCTAATGTCTATGCGTATTTTTTAGATCTTAGCCAAACTAAAGCCCAAACACCTGAAGGTTGTGGGCGCGATGGCAATGGTGCGAAACAGTGTTGGATCTGGTAAGCAGTTTTGTGTGCATGTGTTGAACTGTTTGGGTGTTTTGCTAAGTATGGGTCAAATATGGGTTTAATGTTTTTTTGGCAGACTGCTATGTTGCAGACGAGTTGGTGGTGTCTCGTGCTGGTCGTAGAATCCGAGTTGGAAACACTGATGCTGAAGGAAGAATGGTTATGGTGGACTTGCTGTGTGAGATGAAGGAGCAGGTACATACTCTAAAATCAATTACATGCAATCTGCTAACATCAGACTAGCTAGTGCTTGTTCTAAATTTAAATAGTCTGGTTCTGTGCAGTGTGTCATCAGAGTTTCTCTAAAACCCTCTACCTCCCCCACCTCCACCTGTCTGCTACTGGAATGACAAATGAGTTCTTGTGTGTTTCTCTAGGCACTGAAGGAAGTGTCTCCTCATCTTTTCACTATAGCCACTCTGACAGGACATGCCATCAGAGCCATGGGACCACATTACTCTGTAAGTACTCCAACAACTTACTCCTACATCTCCTCTGAGGATGGAGAAAAGAGAGTGTTTACTACAAATCTGTGGTACTTTAACCATTGTCACTGTGTCTTACTCAGACAGGGTGTTCCCCAGGGCTCAGTTCTCGGACTATTATTATTTACTTACATTATGCTCCTCAGACAAATTATTTGCCGCCATGGATTCCTGTATTGTTGCTGTGTCAACAATATTTAGATATATCCTGCTTGCCGACCTGACTCAGTATGAATTTCACTAAAACTGCAGTCGCGCATGTCTTGGGCAAATGTCTGTTGTCCACCTACGTGATTCTATATGAAATTATCGTTTATTTGCTATCGTCATTGTGAGGCATTCTTGTGCTTTGGAAAGGCGCTGTGTAAATTAAGCATATTATATGACTATCTGTCCCTGTAGATCATAATGGACAACGGTGCTGCTCACCGCTCAGGAAACGCTCTACAGTGGCAGAAAGGTAAGAAGAGCGAAGAAGCGTTTGTTTTTGCTTTTATAAGCCTAGCTTCATTTCGTGTGAAATTGGTTTGTTTGTCAGCGGGAGAGGCGTTGGGAGATCTGTTCGAGGTGTCCACCATTCGTCGAGAGGATTACGAGTTCCACAAAGGGAAGTCTGAGTATGAGGAGATCCTGCAGTCCAATAACCTGCCTTCATCCGCCACACCTCGTGGACACCAGGCGCCCGCTGCATTCCTCATCATGGCTTCTGGACTGGATAAGGTAGACAAACACAAAATTGGTCTATTGTTAGTTTAGGATTTATTAAAAGCATAACATTTTGGAATAACTACATAAGTTGACCGTTGACATCTGTCCCACAGCATGGAGTGGACTCGGACAAACCTCTGCCTTACTCTCATATTGACATTGCTGGATCCAGCGGTCCTTTCCCAGGTGTCCCAACAGGCGCCCCAATTCTTGCCATGGCGACAAAGTACCTGGAGCTTTAAATACACATCCAATGATATCCGTCTACCACTGTTTCTCTGTTAATTCCGTCTACTGCCATTTCTCTGGCGTCATATCTGCTCCGTCTGACATGTTGTGTATTCATGTAAAACTGGGGCGGATCATAACCTTTGCTCCTTTTATCCTTCCATTATGAACTGTCCATTTTATCCTTTTGTTGCTGCTCCATATTTACATAAATGCATCTCTTCACGTCCTTAACCTCTACGCTCCTCTTATTCACATGCAAAATCATATTTCCTTTAGTATGTGGAAGTCTTTCCGTTTTTTAAGCATTTAACGAGCTTAAAGTAAATTAGTCAAACCAAAGTGTTATATTTAGATTTTTACCCTGTAGCCTTACAGTTTCTCAGTTTAACTGACATGAAAGAGAAGGTGGGGAATTTACATCTGTAACTTTGTATAACTGTGTACTGTATAACTGCTCATTTTGCAGAAATGTCATGAAAAATCAATAAAAGCATTTTGGAAAATAAAGAGCATGGTGCCTTTATCAACTGGATCTTTAGAATAAATGTCTCTGTATTCTGAATAGAATGTGTTAGTGTTTATGAAATGCTAGAACTTTAACAAAATGACTTATTACGTTTAAAATACTTTGCTTTGATTATTTTAAATTCAGTTAAATTTAACATTAAATGTAAATAACATTAAAAGTTTTGCTTTATTCATTTTTTTGTTAATTGCTGTACATTTTGTCTTTAAAAATGTATACATTCAATGGTTATTAAATTTAGTTTTAGCAAACAAAAATATCTGAATTAAATAATTCATTTAGTGATATTTCAAACACGCAAATTTTCCTAAACTATTGTTTTTTACAGAGAACATAAGTATTAATTCAACATGGATGGTAATTGTTGCGCGTGAACCACTGAGATTAACGAAAATGACCACCGAATGACTTGAATATGTTGCCGGCGCATGTCAGAGCATGCAAAATTCGCACCAAAACAACTTTATTTTACTACAGACGATTTTACTCAAACTACAATACAATTGCAAACAAGGATCATACAAACGATAAAAAGCACCCAAATCAATATCAACCTATTGCAATTCAATCAATGAGATTAAAATCAGAAAGCCAAAAATAATATATTTCCTTGGAAATGTTCACAATAATGTGAATGGGTTTTTAAAAGAAAATCGATTCTAAATAAGACAAACACAATGCCAGTGCATAATAATCCTTTATTCATTCAACTTAATCTATACGCAGGTTCTGGATCACAGGTTTCATCAAAAGAAAAAAAGAAAAATTAAACCCTCTACAACATTTCATATAGCCTTTCTGTGACACCTCTAACATCTGAACGCTATTGAACATGAGCAGATCTGAAACCTGTCTAAAAGTTAGAGGTTCTAACAAAGTCAAGTGCTTAAAAGTCCCACTAAAATCTTCAGCAGAAAGAGGATTAATATTGTGTCTGATTGTGAAAGGCAGTTCTCAGGCTGGACAGATGATAACAGCTGGTAAGAGTTGAATACAGACTGAAGTCCACATCTAGAACTTAAGCAGAAAAAAAAAAAAAACGTGTGGTTGCATGTAAACGAACAAGCAAGAATGTGTTACAATCAGCATATTTCTGCGAGTATGTGCCTGACAGGAAGAACTCAAATGCATATAATCCTCACCACGTGTTCTTCACGTTGTGCATTTTTTATGCTTCATTTTATTCCCAGACTCGAAGCACCATGGTTGAAGTACAAAAGGTGTTAGATATGATGGAGGGACAGGACATTTCTGCAGCTGGCTGACTGCTATCTCAGGACACCCCCCAAAATATATAACTGCAACCCATAACCAACAACCATGTCATTTTTCTCCACCCACATTTTGGATAATAAATGGTGTACCAGCTCTAAACTAGCACCACAACACACTAGAGCTCTTTCATTACAGCATCTTCTGCAAGAAACACTGGACACTGTGGGTCTGACCTATAATACTGAGTCTATAGTTTGTACGATCAATGCTTGCTGCTGAACTTCCTGTGGGTCACTGAACATCTGAAGAGGGTCTCATTCAACAGGGGCAAAAAAAAAAAAAAAAACCTGGAGAAACTGGAGCTGAGGGACAGAATCAAACTTAAGCATACGGGAGGAATAAGGCAGAAGGTAGAAACAGGAGTGAAGGGGGGACTTCAGTGTTTACTTGGTGTGAACCATAGAGGTGCTAAACAGAAGCTTTTGTTTTTTCTTCTTCTTCTTCCCCCCTTTCTCATCTAGAAAATAGAAAGAAAAATGGTTATAACAAATATTATGGCTCAGAACAAAAGAGACTGAAACAGGATAAATACATTTGAGTTTGATTTTATATAAATTACTAAGAGCTGATTGACTTCCACAGTATGAAAAAACCTGTTGAAGTCAACGGAGAAATTCTTCATGATCTGTGTTTAACCAAAGAAATTCATACACGTTTGGAACAACTTGAGGGTGAGTAAATGATTACAACTTTCATTTTTGCTTGAATGCTCTTCTTTGATATGAATGTTTTTCTCACCAGGGATGGGTACAGCCTGTGCTGGAGTTGGATTTCCGTGGTCCAGCTGTGACAAAGCCTGTTCAAAAGCCTGACTAAAGGAGTTTTGGAAACTGGGTACAGGGACCCGATCAGAGTTGTCACTCTCTCCATCACTGTCTGCCTGAGGAGGGGCTAGGAACATGTCTGCTGTGGGGAAAAAAACATCACTAAAAACCACTACTAAATGACACTACTGTTGACTCACTGGCTACATTGATTTTTAATAAAGTCAAAGTAAGGACAAGACACTCACCTTTCTTTGGGGTGGTTTTATGCCCGGCATCCGCACGGGCTTTTCCATCTTTTAGCATCTGCACGTATAAATATGGTACATTCAGTTACTCACAACTCTAAAGATGCCTTTGATTTATCACTATTTATAAGTTGAAATTTGTGATTTTGTTGTTATAAGCATGAAAAAGTGCTTTAGGCAAACCTGAGCGAAGGACATGCAGTGAGAGTCCTCTTCCACACTGGCTACGCTCAGAGATGGGCTGTGCTCACACAGATTAGGAAACATCACTCCATCTGAAATAAAGACAAGCTATAAGCAAAGACCCCCAACCACTAAAGGACAAGGCAAGAGAGTGAGTGTTACCTGATGAAGGGCTGCTGCTCAGAGGAGATGGGATTCCCAGCAGGAGCTCTGGGGGCATCTGTGAACCGCTCTGAGGAGGAGATCCAAAAGCAGGAAAGTGCTGGAGGTTCTCCAGCCCGATGTGCACCTCTGGATCTGAAGAATAGATGAAAAGAAATCCATCATAACACTAGTCTAAATTAGACTGAATTTGCTACAATCAGACAGCTTGCTTATTGTGCTTGAGCACATCATTAAAGTAGACACGAGAGAATTTCTCACATTTCCCATGTTTCCTATTTTCCTCGATTTCAATTCGTTTCTCTCTTCTCTTTTCATCTCTTGCTTTCTTCTGCCTCAGGCGCTTTCGTTTCTCCAAGTCATCTGCCAGAAAGTGAAAAATCATTTTAAGACCTTGCTTTTTTGGTAGAAAGGAATCATTCATTAATCCTTTATTTCCCTCATTTTTTGTCGTCTCACATCAATTTCGGTCAATTAATGAAATAGAAATGATGACACCATTAAGTATCACATAACAGCCTTTCCTCAGAGCTTTCTTCAAAATGTGTTCCTTTGTGTTCGGCAGAACAAAGAAATTCATACAGGTTTGAACTACTCGAGGGTGAGCACATGACAGAAGTGTGTGAACTTCTTAAACAATGATAAGAAAGCAGCAAGTAAGGACGTTCCAATGATTTGACAATTAAAGGTTGTAAATGATTTCTTTCACAGGAATAGAGTTTAAAATATGCCAAAACAATTACTTTTAGTTGGTACTTATTCACATCATCACTGTTGTACTGTAGCATAAAGGCTTCTTTCAAAAACACTGAAAATCTCTCTTTAAAACTACGGTCTGCTGTCTCATGTGAGTTTGATGACGAGGCTGAATAGGTTAACCTTTATGTGCACGTACCTGCAAAGCTGTCCAAAGTCTCTTTGGAGAGAACAGGTGGCTGAAGGTTGAGCTCACACAGGCTGAACTCACAGGTGAGCGGCAGGTGAGAGAGGTAACGATGCCGACGGCGAATTTCCTACAAAACAAGTTTCTCAGATCAGTTGGATAAATGTACAAGGTCTTGAACATTACTGGCATTACTGAACCAGTTCAAGACCTTGTACATTTATCCATCTTGCTTCAATAGTGCTGTGACTTCAGACTCTTTTGCTCCAGCACAAAGCGTTTAGTAAGCAGTAAATGGCTACCACTTGTTTGTAACATGAATGTGTGAGAAACAGATGTGTGTACCTCAGTGACGGTCTGTCCATCGATCTCCACTACAGTGGCGGTTATAGTCTGAGGGCTGTTCTCCAGGCTCCCGTACTGTCTCAGCAGACAGCGCACGTTCACTGGGTGCAGAAACATCTGCTGGCCATCCTCAGCTACAGATAGAAAAGGACATTTCCATTTCCAATGCTTATATATATTTATGTAAATAATAGCCTTAAGCCCTAAGTATATTTTTGTATGTGTACATTTCGTTTGCTACTGTGAAACAATAGACCAGGAACTTGTGGAACAACTGATTACAAGTACACACGGTTACTAAAATCCAGTGAAGTATACTTTGGGCTTTAAGCATAATTACAAATAGACTTAAACACACACCTTGATAGAAATAGTAATATGGGCCATGCTGAGCAGCCTGGCTGTTCTGAGGGGTCTCTTCTACAGGTTTCTCCTCCACAGCACCTTCAGGCAACTCCTCTGGAACCTCAGGAACACACTGAGCAGCCATATCTTCCTCGTGAGCTTCCTGGAGCTCATCATCAAACGCTGAGGCATACTGCAGGATGGGCTATCGTAAAACACAGGAGAAATCATGCACTGAGCTTTTGTTACAAGAAACTTGCTGCATTTTTATAAACATTTACACAAAATGAAATGTTTTCATTCATAATGCAGATAAATAAGGTATCTGGTTTGATACGCAACGGGTCCAAGCCATTTCTCTGCATCATAGACATTATTATAGTAACTCATGTGCATTAGAAGTGAAGAAAATAAAAGCTTTAAAAATAAAGCACGGTAAAGAATCTCTGCAAAGACAAATTTGTAACATGATGGGAGTTTCTGGAGAGAAATGACATGCAGACTGCAGTTGAAGAATTCACTGAATATTGTTCACTCGATCAGGTGACCAGATCACAAGATCTCAGCGTTTGTGTCTATCATAAAACTGAAAGCTATAAACTTGCCACAGCAGTGGACTACAACTTATCTTCCAATGGTTGAAGACTATGAATGACAAATTGTGTAACAACTAGATTAAGTTTATTTATTTTTTTAATCTAGATTAATTTTTTAAAATTATATAAACAAGCAACTCTTGTAAAACTATTACTTATTTTAATAAGTGCTCTTTGAGTATACGAAAGTTTACAGTTTTGACTTTAAAGTTGGATTTTTCTTTTTTTCCTCTGCATTATTGCCGCTTGATTATTATAGACAGCTTTAACAGTCTGTATTCAGACTAATGCACAGATCTCTTTCGATATATCAGATGTTTTGCTCTGCTCTGAAAACATAACTGACAGTGTGCACATCAGTTTTGTATAAAAGCTTTTGAAAATGTAAGTGCATTAAACCACAGCCGCGATCACCAGCGCACGTGACTGTCAGCGTCAAAATCTCAGCGAGCAGGTTTTGTGCATTTAATACCAATGCATTCCAAACGGTATATAAAAAAATACATCTAAAGTAAAACGCGACGGATGGAAGCACACACTGTAAGGCATATGTCTCAGTGCAAATTCTGTGCAATGAAACCCAGTGCGTCTCGAGCGTGCACATGTGCCATATGCTGGAAAAACATTGATTATGAAATATTCAGAATCGTTAAATATTAGAATCGAGGGAATAGCGTTGCATCGATTTTTTTCTCCCACCCCTATTCACCATGATATTTGTGATTATACCAATTGTAATCAACCCGAATGACTATTGTAATGCACGCATACAGAGCGTGTGATCCAGCTCCCAGCCCTACTTTGTGAATATATATATATATATATTTTTTTTTTTTAACGGCTCACTACTAGTAGCAACCTAAAAAGCAGAAAGAATGGAGCAGTACCAACCTTTGAGTTTGTGAG
This sequence comes from Enteromius viviparus, assembly GCA_032353835.1. Classification (NCBI taxonomy): domain Eukaryota; kingdom Metazoa; phylum Chordata; class Actinopteri; order Cypriniformes; family Cyprinidae; genus Enteromius; species Enteromius viviparus. The sequence goes on along the minus strand of JAUCNO010001133.1, from coordinate 320,913 downwards.
GCTCTTGACCACGGTCACCTCTGGAGAGGGCTCACACAGAGACAGTTTCCTCATGTCTGCCCCATCAACAGCCCCCTCATTTTTACAGCCTCCCTTCAAAAGACGCTCCTCACGTTCCTGTTCATTCAAAGTATAATGTGAGGTTCGTGTGCAGTGTAAGGGAGTAAACTACAACAACAAAAACGGTAATAGTGTAACGTTGCTTAATGTTATTTTCATGTCATGTAGCACTTCCAGTAAATATTTTTTTTTTTAATGTCTGAAATAGTTTACTTGAACAACTGAATTTTATTTAAAAGATGTTTTGCTTCATAATCAACCCAAAGTCTCATAATTTATATGTAACAGATGTGAAAGCTATTGAAACAGCTTTAAATCAATCAAATCAGTAACTTACAGCAACTACTTGATTGTTTACTTTTGTGCAGTTTTAACCAAAGTAACTTCAGAAAGGTGTGCAATGATCCAAAGTCATGTAAAAGTTACATGTCAGCAATTTTTAAATGCCGCAATCATTGCATGTTTTATAAAACAGTTAAGGAAAGTTAACTGTAAAGTATCATGTAAATTATCCATCAAATTATACAACACATGAGTATGAGTAACACCATTCAGTGTTTTTGGTATTTAAACAATCTACACAAGCAGTATACTTAAATAAAAAAAATAAAAAAAACAGCAGCATGACTGGTTTAGCTTGTTTCAGGGTTAAAGTGGTTTGCAATTTGGAAGACATCCAAGGCAGCTTATCCAACCGACCAACCGTGTGTCAGTGTGAATGTATGCGTACCTGCAGCTGCAGCAAGGCGCTCTGTATGAAACAGGCCTGCGGGTCATCTTTCTCTTGGCTGAGCTGGGTTTGGAGAGCCACCCTCTCTTCAGCCAGCAAACCCAAAACCTGCTTCTGAGACGCCAGCAGCAGCTTAGAGTATGCGCGCAAATGCACATCTGCAACAAATGAAGGAAAGTGTCAAAGACCAAACACTCAAAAACCACCAAAGACTCACGCAAACAGCAAAATGTCTCACCTCCAAAATTAATGGGCTCTTCCACCTTCACCCACTGACAGCTGGGAAGAGCCACCAGCGATCCTTTCTCTCTCCGCATCAGACGCATAGTAATGACGTTACCGCTCACGTACTGACGCGTCTCCATTGCAACCACACTGAAAAATGACGAGACAGGCTTTAGTGGCACAAGAGTGAACAAACTGCAATGTCTTAACTAAATTATGGCATTTAAACAAATACTAAATCCTAGCAGTTGATTTAAATTAATTAATAGAAATCTGTTATTTTATTTATTTAAAGGGATAGTTCACCCAAACATGAAAATTCAGTCAAGTTGTTTTTTTATTTATTACAAGGGCTCTCATGAAGCTAAAATGCTTCATAACTAAAATGCTAAAATGTTCAATATACCTTTTTATGCACCAAAAGCTGAACAAAGCAGCGCGACTCATTTGAATTGTGTTATGTGGACGTGTTAGGGTCCTTGATGTCAATATAGGGTCTGAAAACTATTGGAATTCATCTCAAATGTGTGTTACGAAGCTAAAGTTCTTTCAGGTTTGGAAAGACGTGAGGCTGAATAATTAATGATAGAATTTTCATTTTTGGGAGAATTATACCTTGAAAAAAACAAATAATATTATAAACGGGTGTTTTCTGTACGAACCTCTTGAGATCAGCGCTGTGCACGGCCTCATAGCAAATGGGGCACTTGGACCAACTCTTCTCACTCAGAGAGAGGTAGTGAAGCATGCATGGCCAACAGTAGATGTGGCCGCAGCGCGTGATGTGGGCCGCCACGGGGGGATACAGGCAGATAGGACAAGACGGCACCTCGTGACTGTAGATGCGCTGTGTGCAACAAGAAAAAAACTCCATGAAGAACATGCTGAGATTTGTAGAAAAGATGTACAAAGAAGTGTGAAGTCTCAACTGACCACTTGCTGCACACAGTCCCAGTCCACCAAAGTGTCTGGATCAGTGAAGTGGGCTTGATAGTCCCGATCATCAATTACCACAAACTGGCAACTGGCCAACAAACAGAAAATACACTCATCATCTTGGCATTTCTGTCATTTTATCAGCTTATGTTAATAACTCAGAACTAAACAAAGCATTGTTGCATGTGATTTAACATCAGTTCATAGAAACATATGCAACATTCCGCTGTACTCACTTAGCCTGCAGGAAAAGCTCCTTGTTGAAGGGCTTGTGTCTGTGACCCCATTTGTTGCGACGGCCCCAGCAGGAGTGGCCATCAGCTCCGGAGCCAAAATGGCCTCCTCGTGGCTCAAACGTAAAGTTGAGCAGGTGGTTCAGACTTATCTTTTTGGGTCCAGCAAACTGAGCCGGGCTAAACTCTGCCCGGCGGTTCTCTGCTACCTAATGACAGAATCCAACAGTTAATCCTAGTTAACCCATATAAACACATGTCTGTTCTTTGCATTAGAGGCTAGTAGTTAATTAACCAACATGATCACTGCAACCTTCACATTAGCATGCAATAAAGGAGGAAGCATAAATACAGCCCTTTATGGCAGTAAAAATAATTCATAATCCAAAGGTTTCCTTAAACGCACCTCTTCTCTTCTCCCACCACCAGCGAGTCCATACTGTCTGCCCCCACCGCCACCTCTCTGAGGGGGTCTCTTGTCAAAATTCTTGCTTTTATGTGGCTGGGAGCGGCGTGGGCCTGGAAAGCTCTCAGCCTTGGCAAAAGTGGGCTCACGTTTGCGGCTATAGCGCTTTGAGCCCCCATTATTCTTACCATCTAAAAAAACAGGAGTGAAAAAAGGAGAAATGTAAAAAAAAACATGAATATATTACTCCAAGCACAACATTTTATTTGGCAAAAGTAATGTTTGAAAAAATACTATATCACATTTTTTGAATGAAATTGACAACTTTGAGGTTTTCCTCAGCAATATTGTGGAACAAAACCCCAGTTCATTTTTCATTATTTAACATATTATATAACATTCTCATAGTCTTAGCTAATCAATCCTGCCACATGCTGCTTGTAAAGTGTTTCAGAGAGGAGTACATGATAAGAGCAGAGGGATGTAAACACACGGTTTATCACCCTTCAGCAGAGACCACCACCCTGTACGGTTCACATCAAAACATCATGAAAACTAAAATATTTATCACACTGTTTCAGCTCTTATCTACAGTGATTTGATTCTGATATGCTGGTGGCTTTCCTGGGTCCGTCCAAAAGCTAGAGGGCAATACAGCACTGAAGCTTTTCTTATGGTCACATGTCAGACAAGAATAGATCCTGACCATGATCCTCATGCATCTGATCCACTGCTAAGAGGAGGGGGAAATAAACCCAAATATAAGTTTGCCCCTTGGGTAGATCAAGAAATTCCGGACAATTATATTAGTTTGGTTTATGGGAATTAAGTTTTGATATTGGTTTATCTGTAGAGGAGTGTGACACGTACACACACACATATCTGTGTTAACAGAAAATTAGGTTACATTGGGCATGCATTTACAGACACTAAATTACATAAACACACAGGCTGAGGTCTCAAGTTGAAACTGTATCAATAAAACATATTAACGGAACACAAAATCCATGAAAGTTTAATGAAGACTAAATGCCTTAAGTTTAAAAAACAACAACAACAAAACAACTTAAGAAATTGCTTTACCTGCACAGTTTAACTTTCAGAAATGCACCATATGTGATTCCAGCTCCTTTTAATATGTAATCCTGGTATTAAATTACATTTAATAATACTCAAATAATTCAATGTCAATGAAACCAGTTCTGCCCTTTTCCAAGAATGTAAAAATACTCCTAAAAGTAAAAACACTCCTATAAAATTACTTCAGAGAAAATACTGAAAGTTCTTCATTGTTTATTCAGGAAACTGGCCAACCGCTGGTCGTGGCTACGTCATCTCGGCAGACACAAACAAAACCATGCCGTAAACCCCAAACATACACTTTCCCCCTTTACAGCTGACCACGTTTACGACGCTGGTTCTGTACCTGTTTTAGCTTTAGAGTCTGTAGGAGTCGGGCCTGTAGAGCTGGAACGAGGCGGGATCTTCGTGCTGCTGCTGTTGTTTGCGTTTGGGTTTTTCTCCATATTGAGGCCGAACTCCAGAGAGGGAGCCTCCGAGCTCTCTAGCATTAAACGGGGAGAACGGGTTGTTGCGAATACGGGTCAGGCGACGAAGGCCCTTATTCATTTCTGTCAAACACGGAGACCCCATTACGGCGACATCTTGACCACTAACAAAACGAGAAAAACAGAGAGACACAATCCAAATGTCTCAGTAAAAAAACGCTGTGTGCTAACACAAAAAAACAAGTGCCCAAAAAGCGGGGCCTCGCCCCTTGAAAAGCGCAGTTTTTCCTTGGCGTGGGAAGTGTTGCGCCCCACAAGGCGTTAACCGCTCTCCAAAAGAGGAAAACGGATGATTAAATGGGTTTTAACCCAAATTTTAGTTCAGCTAAATAATATCAGGCATATGGCGACGGGTCGCCAATCGGGAACCGTAAACACCCGGATGAGGGTTATAAACCTCGCAGGGTTAACGATCTGCGCATGCGCGAATTCAGCCGTTCTGATTGGTGGACTCGGCTGCAAGATGTGGTGTAATGTATGTGTAATCTCTCAATTGCATACTTTTTATAACCAGAGATAGTCCTGTTTTTGCTATCGAAGCATTTGTTGTTGTTGTTCATATTTGGTTAAATCGAAAGAGACGTGTACGTATATAAAAGAACAAAGAAGCAGCAGTATATATTTTAATCAATACAGAAATAATACAAAAACACGTGACCCACACAACACATGGCCCGAGTTCATACAGTACTATCAGTAACGTGAATGACATGTTACATTTACAATTCACAAAATGTTGCCAGAAACAAAAACGCAAATGTGTCTTGTCGTATTAAAAAAATGTTAGGGCTCTCTTTACTATCAGTACATGAAATATAAGTACATCTCCATGATTACTCTTTTAAAAGTATTTTTATTAGGGGTTTTATGTATTGTCATCAACATCATCATCATCATCATCATCATCATCACATCCATCTTCATCAGCTTTGTCCTTTAAGACACTACTCAGGGAACAGCTCAGGATGGCTCTCCTAACCTCTTGTTTCTCAGCTGCGTTGTGAACAGGAAGAGGAAGAGAAAGTGTGTATATACAGTTACAGTATGTGAAACTTCTATATCAGTGGTTCTCAAACTTGGTTGATTTAAACTTCCAAATTAACATTCTCTTATCAATAACTCATCCTCAAATTAGTCCAAACCTGATTTTTTTTATTCTTCCGCATAACACAACAGAGTATTTGGCAGAAGAAAGAAACCTGTACAGTTTTATCGTTATGTATTTCCAGACATGCATGGCTTGCCATGTATATGTATTAGAATATTGTGCTTAAAATTATGGAAGCCCTTAAAGGCCCTGCATGATTTCTTTTCCTAATTTGTTATTTCTGTGTGATCTCAAAATAACGTTTTTCTGTTCATGTCAACATAACAAAAAGTTGTTTATTGTGATCTCGACTTCTCATGATCTTGACATAACAAATGTTTCTTTTCTTCTTGTGATCTCGACACAATAAAATAGTTCTTTTTGCGATCTTAACATACATTTTTTGTTATCTTGATAATTCTTGATAAGTTTTTTGTGATCTTCACATAACAAAACAGTTGTGTTCTCATGATCTTGAGAACAATAATATACTGGTTTCTCTTGGTTTACAACAAAATTGTTTTGATTTCATCTGATTGAAGATTTTTTTTCACGACCAACAACTAAATTGTTGTTTTCTAGTAATCTCAATCTTAATT
>JAUCNO010001133.1:279959-298897 GCA_032353835.1 Enteromius viviparus | reverse complement strand
AGCGTTGTCCCTTGAAAAGATATAATAAAATATTTACAAAAATGTGAGGGGTGTACTCACTTTTGTGAGATACTGTACATAAATAAGCATCATGACTTGAAAATGTCAGAAGCTTGTGTTATTTTAGTTTTATTACACACTACTAAAGTATTTATTAAAACTGTAAAAACTTTACATTTTCATTACATTTTTGCTAATTATCAGAATCAGAAAGAGCTTTATTGCCAAGTATGCTTGCACATACAAGGAATTTGTTTTGGTATCACAGCTACCAGTACAGAGAGACAACAACAACCAAATCAAATAATTATATATCCTTTATTTTTTTTCCTATTTAGCTTTATTTTTTCTTATTTTTATTTTAGTAATTTTAGTAATTAAATTTTTTTATAGTTTTTGTTAACATTAACAGCACTGACAGAAAAGTCTTTGTTTTATCTCTCTCCGCTTAAAAACTCTTGAATAGTGTTACCTACAGCTCCAGTTCAGCATTTCTTAGATTGAGGCCTAAATGATCAAGAAATGACCTAGTGCCCTTTAAACTCAAAACTGCTGATAGGTTCTTGTTTTAGAAACAGCTTTTCAAGATTCAGTTCCTACCTTGTAATGATTAACATGAGACTCATGTTCAGTCTGTGCTACAATTAGTTGTTCTAAATATTCTCCTGCTCTTCCTCAGGTATTTGTTTGGACTGTCAGGACAACACTCAGGGCCACAACTGTGAGGATTGTCTGCCCAACTTCTACCGGCGTCATGGTGAGGGGTCCGCTGATGCCTGTCTGCCTTGTCCCTGCTCCTCTGAGACCTCCAGCGGCAGCTGCCATCTCGGTGAGTCTGCGTCTCTGTGACACGCTGACAGGGATCAGGGCAGCTTCTGCGCTCAGCACATGATGTCCTGAAAGTGACTGGGAACAATAGCTGGCACAGAAAGTTTTTTTGCATAACATGCACTTGATGAAACATGTACAAGGGGAACATGCCACTAACATTTTCAAAGTCTGGAATTATTTATATCTTTTGATGAATTTGCCATTTGTACACAACCTGGTTTTAAATCTTTGTCATGGCAAAAAAATTGTATGGTCCAGAAGAGCCAATCAGAGGCTTTGTTTCCATCTCAGCTGCCTTTCCATTGGATGCAATTGCACAGCAACAGCTATGGTGATGTGGCTTTGGGTTGTCACTTTACATTTACGGTCACTGGAGCCTGAGGAGCAAAGTCAATGAGCCAGTGTGAGAAAGAGAGAGAGAAAGGGCACTGAAAGTTCAGAACACTTATATAAGTGTGCTAGTTATAAGTCAAATATGTAATGTATAATGTACAGTCAGCAGGTCATCATATTTGTACTGGTAATAATTATTATCAGACTGTACATGATGCCAGGTATAACTACTTAACACACCAACAAATATATGAATATGTGGACATGAAATATTCATTTGAGTTGAAATAATTTTACTGTCTTATAAAGGAGAGAGATGGAAAATGCAGGAGAGTGGAAAATGAGGGAGCTGGAGCGGTACAGAAGGGATGATTAGCGTGTCAACAAACCCACAGCTGTGTCTTTCACTGTCCACGGAAGACATTTTAAGTTTGGTGCAATAGTTAAAGATTTGGGCTAGTGACTGAAAGGTCGTAGTTGTAAATTCAGCAAAATTCACCACTCCACCATTGCGCTCCTGAGCTAAAGGTTACTCCTATAAGGCTACGTTCACACTGTCAGTTTTTCGTTGATTTCACTTAAAGCAGTGTTTGTAAGATTTTAATGCTTTAAAGGTGCTCTATGTGATGCTGCAGGATTTTAGCTTGATTTTATTTTTATCTCAAACCGTATGCATCACCCCTTGATCGTCTTGCTTTCTTTTTTGGGCACCACAACAAAAACAAACTTCGGCCAAACAACCGGCAAGAAGAGGTGGGGTTTAACGCGCATTAGTTTGTTTGCGCGTGTTAAACCCCTCCTCTTCTTGTCGATTGGTTGGCCAAAATTTGTTTGTGCGCGTTAAACCCCGCCTCTTCTTGCTGATTGGTTGGCCAAAGTTTGTTTGCGCGTGTTAAAACCCCACCTCTTCTTGCTGATTGGTTGGCCGAAGTTTGTTTGCGCGTGTTAAACCCCACCTCTTCTTGCTGATTGGTTGGCCGAAGTTTGTTTGCGCGTGTTAAACCCCACCTCTTCTTGTCGATTGGTTGGCCAAAATTTGTTTGCACGCGTTAAACCCCGCCTCTTCTTGCCGATTGGTTGGCCAAAGTTTGTTTGCACGCATTAAACCCCACCTCTTCTTGCCGATTGGTTGGCCGAAGTTTGTTTGCGCGCATTAATCCCCACCTCTTCTTGCCGATTGGTTGACTGAAGTTTGTTTGCGCGAATTAAACCCCAAAAAGAACAACAAGTGGGTGGGCAATATGCTAATGTTATTTTGATGTCAACATGAAACGGCTTGGGACTTTAACTTTATACACAGTGCACTTTTGTGTTACACAACACAAGAAAGGTCATTTTCAAAAATCCATAATAGGGGCACTTTAAGATGTTTATGATTTACAATGTATGTTAAACTGAAAGACATCTGTCAGATGTTTGTCGCGGGTGCATTCAAGGTCAAATTATCTTTAACAGACATCTTGCACTTTCAGCATTCACAACTGCATTCTCAGAAAATGCTGTGTGAACAGAACATGCACTTGAAGCCATGTCCCGTGATCTCGTATGCTTATAAAACCTTAAAAAAGAGCACTAATTCTAGGCCACGTGTGTGTGTGTTTGTGCATGTCTAAACTCTTGAGTCGTCTCCCCTGGTGACGCTGAAGGTGGTAAAGCCTCGTCTGTTGGCATCACATTGAAGCATGAGGCTGGCACAGACATGGCCTGGAGTTCATGGCAGGAACGGGAGGAGTGCCGAAATGAATTCCTCTGCCGTCTGGCTGCTTCCTTCTGTCACTGGTCGGCAGTGTGCCTCCGTCTCTCGTGTCACCGGCAGCGAGGGGGTCAGTGGGGTGGTGTGGGGGGAGATCTGCTCCAGGGAGGGGATGCCCTAGCAACAGCGGCCATTGAGAAAACGGATCAGCGGTGTCATGACTGTTGAAATTGCAGAAGCCTGCGTTACTGCACAATGTTTCTGCTCGCAGGCGGCTGTAGGTCAGTGAGAGAGTGCTGCAGCAGGCAGAGAGGTCAGGATCCAGTGCAGTCATTCACACATCCTGCTTACTGCCTTTCTATCCGGTCATTAATATTTCACTGATGACACATTGTGTGTGTTGGAAAGTGTTGAACACACTTAACTTAAGAGTCTTAAGGATGGCTCCTCCATTTTCCACTTACAAGCCATCATGCCAATACCATGGTTTCTGGGTATGGCACTATAGTAATACCTTGGCATTGCAATCATTGTAACATAGAAGCAGCAAGTATCATAGAGAACACAGAGTTACCATTATGTTTACATCTATTTCTATCAAGTACCATCACTATCATTTTGGCTTTGAGCATATATTCATATATAATATCAAATAAGAAAAAATATATACATTTACATGTAAATAGCCTACTTTCAAAATATATACTGTTTACGTGTGTTTTAATATATACATAATTATTAATTACAGTGCAAACACGTCTACTATGTAAAGAAAAAAGGTTTGGATGCGATTAATCGTTTGACAACACTAATACATAAATGCTACATTCTCTACTGGTTATTCCGTAGAATATGGTTCAACTCGTGAAATTTTGTGCTGTGGCGCCATCTTGTTGTCGGAGTTGGAACTACAAGTTGTCCTTAAAAATATTTTACACGATGCTAACGCTTTTAGTACTTATTACTTAGTAATAGTACTTAGTACTATTTTCACTTTTTGAAAGACTGTATATATATATAAATATATATATATATATATATATTGATAAATGTTCATGTTTACTTAAATGTGGATACATTTTGACATGTTATTCTACAAATGGTCAATTAAAATGATTTTATGTTTTAGAGTGAAATGTAATACATTAATAAAACAAAAATGACAAATAACATTAAAAAGTCAAAAACAGACAAAATACTTGTGAACAGATTGAAGTCAGTACCCTTCAACCTCATACAAGTGTCTTACAAAATATGGAACTGAAAGCTGTGCACAATGAGACTAAACTACAATTGCATAATTCTTCTTAAAATAAACTACACATTTATTATGTTCATCCATGTGTTTATTCATTCATGATGTAACTATTGTTTCTGATCTGATCTGTTTGGTTGAATTTACAGATTCCAACGGACGGCCTGTATGTGACGAATGTAAGCCTGGCTTCTCCGGCCCGACATGCAACGTGTGCGCGGACGGTTTCTTTAAATCAGCCGGAGCTTGTGTGCCCTGCGTCTGTAACGGGAACGCAGACCCTCGCTCCATGCCTCAAATCTGCCACCCTGAGACTGGCCACTGCTACCGCTGCATCAACCACACAGCAGGAGCACGCTGTGAGAGCTGCGCTCGAGGATACACGGGGGACGCCCGCTTCCACAACTGCACCCTGAGAGGTACCACACCTGTGTGTGCTCTCTGTGGGAACAGAGTTCCACGTGTTGCTAGGTCAACATCTTTGTTGACCCTGGAACAACATTGAACCAGTTTATAGTTTTTGTGAAGGCTTACAATCCGTGTTTGGTGCTTGCACATCAGTATCAGTCATTAAAAATAATAAATAAAGTGAAACCCAGATTTCTTTAGATTTTTTTAAAGAAACAACAATATCATTTCAGAATCATTTGCTGCTCAATAATTATTAGTCATTATTAGGGCTCAGTTATTAATAATGATTCCTATTATTATCAATTTTTAAAACCTTTGGGTATTTTTTTTCCCAGGATTCTTTGATTAACAGAAAGTTCAACAAATATCTTTTGTAATACTATAAATGTTGTTAGTCAAATCAATTAATTGCATACTGTAAAAAAAAAAAAATTTAAACACTGTATGAAATTATATTATATACAAATATACATTTTGTTATTATTATAGTTGTGTGTGTGTGTGTGTATTGTAGTTCCAACTCAAGATGGCACCACAGCACAAAAGACACACACAAATATAGCAACAATTATTGTAATAGATTGTCATAATATTGTAATAATTAATGATATTTGATAAAGGGGAAAAAAAAAAAATATATATATATATATAAAAGCTATTTCTGTCCATCTTAAATGACCAGTTATTTTTAAAAGACACTCATGATATCATGAAACTTGCAAGCATCTGCAGATCCAGAGATCCTTCCTCAAATGTGTAATCTTGCAGACAGTTTCAGGCAGATTAACCTGCTGCCAGATTCTCTGAAACGGCACATCTTCCAGCAAGTGCTCACTGAATTGATTGCTATATTATCAGATGCTCATGGAATAGTTTCATCATCTCACGGATGAAAAAGCATGTGTCACTGCATTTGTTTTTAATCAGTAATTCATAGTGGTGTAATGTCAAAGGTACTGTACGTGAGTGCATCGGTTGCTAGGATCCCATCACATGAGTCATGAAAAACGAATGCAAGCTTTAATGTAGTCTGGATAATTTTTAATTCTTTTATTACACTGTTCTTACAAAGGATAAGGATCCTAGTGGAGGCAGATGTTTATGGTCAGTGTAGACTTCCTGTGTGGGCAACATTAGATTAAGTTTGGGGTTAAATGGACATGGACAGTGACATTAGGATATCAAGGTTTGAAGTTAAATGTATTGTATGGTTTTAAGCTCTTTTGGCATAGATTTGAACAGTTAGACTTCTGTATGTAACAGGAGTGCTTGTTAATGCATTAATGCTTTCCGTCACACAGGTGTCACACAAAAAAACTAAAAATATGTTCATGCATATTTTGAACAGATATTGCTCATGTGATTAAACTTCTCTTATCTGCTTCCTTGGGGAGCCTTTTTTAAATGCTTCCTTTATAATCCATTTTGTAAGTCATATGATGCAATAATTGATTGCAAAATAGAACCCATTTCAATTTCTTGTTAAAGAAATATGCAGTTCAGCTGATTTCATGTTAAAAGTTAACTATCCAAATAGAGCAATTTCCTTTATTTTTCTCTTTTTGGTTTACTGGAAAATGGATCATTTCAACATCTGCATTCTTTACTAACATGTCATGTCAATATAACTTACTTTTAGTCTTATAGTCTAATCGAGACTGCATTTGTGACATATTCTTGTTTTTTTTGTAATATACATACCTGGAGTAATTTTGAGCATCTTTACTCCAGTCTTCAGTGTCACAAGATCATTCTAAGATGCTGATTTATTTGGGACCTGCAATACTTTTTTGGGGGATTCTTTGGTAAAAAGTTACAAAGAATGATTTTGTTTATTCAAAATACAAATTTTGTGTTGCATTATATATACGTTTGTATTTTTTCTTTCTTGTTTTAGCGAAATGAATTTTTTTTTATTCAGCAAAAATGTCTTAAATTGATAAAGGTTACACTGTATTTGAAAGGGAAAAACATCCAAATAAAATACTCTAATGTGGTTTTGGATGACATCAGCATAAATTCTTTTTGGTGCAAATACATGAAAGTAACTTGACATTATCATTGAAGATAATATTTTTCATTTTGATTACATAATAACAGCAATATATACATGTCAAAGTCAGACATGCCCCTTTTCCAGTGCAAATTGATTGAACTTTTTTTTATATGATTTATATATTGTTGTGGAATGCAAATATGTCTGTAAAGCTTTTAGTGGGCAGGAGCTATTGAGCGATAAAGATAAATGAGTAAACTGCTTTCTGTATGTGTATCCAAAGACAATGATATAACTATATTGCTAATAATAAAGATATAAATAATAAAAAAAAATAGTTCAGAGGGCAAACTCACACTAGGCAAGATATAATAATAAAATAGGAAATTAGGCAGCTAATTGTGGAATTTGCAGCTTTACTCACAAACTACAATACCTGTTCATCAATCAGAACTAGACTAAATCTAATCTAAATCTCATTAAATTAACTGAAAAGTGTGATATCCAAGCAGTAATAAAGATTTTTGCTGCCATAATGATAACTGTGCATATAATTGAAGCAGGGCGGTTAGCGATCACACCTTATGTGTACAGCACCAGAGGCACCGCTTCAAGTGGTTTGTGATTATTCTTAAATATTTCTTTGACTAATTGCATAATAAAATTTATAGCCTTTATCATCTGTTTAGACAAACTAACCATTTAAATCATTGACTCTCTCTATTTCCCTCTCTTTCTCTCTCTCCGTGTCTCTCTCTCAGCTGTGAGAATCCTCCCAACACAAGACACCAAGACCTCCACTACAGAAATCCACAAATCCACAAGTTCTACTGCTTCTACACCTGCTTCCCGCCTCCTCACTTCCTCTTCCTCCCCTACCACCCACCCAAGCCTTCCGACCCTTCAGTCCGGCACAGGAGACTCCTCAGGACACAACAGCACGGCCTCTGCCCTGACAGTAGTGTCCTGGACGCAGTTTAACATCATTATCCTGGCCGTCATCATCGTGGTGGTGGTTCTCCTCATGGGCTTCGTCGGAGGCGTGTATACGTATCGCGAGTACCGGAATCGGAAACTCAACGCCCCGTTTTGGACCATTGAGCTGAAGGAGGACAACATCAGCTTCAGCAGCTACCATGACAGCATCCCGCACGCTGACCCCAGCGGGCTATTGGAGGAGGAGCCCTGTGTGGTCGCAGCCAATGGGCAGTTAGCGCTTGCCACTGCCGCCAACATGTACAAAGCGTGAATTCCTCGCTACGATTGTATCGATAGTTCAGCCAATAAATGGCATTTTTTCACTCTCATGTCATTCCAAATCTGACAGTGACATAAACAAAACATCGGGCCAATTTCAACTCTTTTAACGTTCCACTGAAGAAACAAAATAGTTTGGAATGATATTAAAGGGTTACTTCAACCAAACATGAAATGCTGTTATTAATTACTCACTCTCATGTCGTTCCCAATCTTTGTTCATCTTCGGAACATATTTTTGATGCAGTCTGAGAGCTTTCTGACCCGGCATAGACAGCAATGCAACTGACACGGTTAAGGCCCAGAAAGGTAGTTGGGACATTGTTAAAATAGTCCATGTGAAAACAGTTATTCAACTTACATTTTTTAAGCCACGAGAATGCTTTTTGTATGCAAAGAAAAGAAAACTAATCTCTCTTAGTCTGCAAATACCGGTTTGAATAAAGCTGGGCAAGATATTACAAGTCATCCTCTCTGTAGAAATGCATCATTATACCCTTCTGTACACATGGCAAAGACTGACATGCTAGAGAATAAATAATTAAATTAACGTCTTTATTTTTTTTTCTTTGCGCACAAAAATGATTGCTGAACTACTGATGTCACATGGACTGTTTTAACTATGTTTTTACTACCTTTCTGGACCTTGAATGTGGTATTGATTGCGGTCTATGCAGGGTCAAAAAGCTCTCAGATTTCATCAAAATTATTTGAATGATTATTTGTGTTTCAAAGATATTACAGGTTTGAAATGACTTGACTGTACATTTTTGGCCCTGTTAATTTGGATGATTATTCAAAGAAGGTGTCCCGGGAGCCAAATCTTTATTTAGCTCCCCAATGCTTCCTATGTGATATCCTCATGCAAAGTGTTTTCACATACAATATTTCAGAGAGGACTCAAGGAAATACAAGAAAAGCCATTAACATACTCCTTGGACACAAAAAAGATAAACTGCTTAAACAAGCCTCTGTGTTCGGTTTGGTTTAAGGATGCTAAATTATAGTTAATGGGTACATAAAAGCAGAAACCGCTATTCCAGAGGCAACTAAAAGACCTTTGGACTCACATGCAAAGATAATTTCACATTAAACTGCTGTTTGTATAGAAAACTCGCAAGGTTTCAGACTGCCCCATTGCAACACCTGGGAACTTCACTTTGGCATTTTAATTTTCAATGGAAATCAGAGGAAGATCATTCAGTTTGCAACGCTTTTGTAAAGGACAATGACTGCCAGTTTCAAGTCCCGTACGTGTGTGTCTTTAACAGATACTATTTCATACAATGGCGGCACTTCAGATCTCTTTGGAATGCGGTCTCGCTTTGATTTCCTCTTTACATGATTCCTGTTACGGATTGGTACCAGACTGAACATGCAACATAATAGTCATACCTGTACTACTAGCACCTGTTTCAGCCTTATTGTATTTGTGCGCGAGTGGGTGGATGTGTATGTGTGTGCATGGGCGAGCGAGAGAGAGAGAGCTGGGTGTTGTGTGTGGGAACAGTTTCAGATCTAACTGTGTAGAGCTGGATTCTACGCAGGAATGTACAAAAAGACTGGATTAATTCTGCTGCATAGTTTCACGAGAACTGATCAAACGTTTGACACAATATTGTTGACACGAAGCCATGAAAGCGCAATATGACCCAGGAGGAGCGTGTTCAGAGGACTTTGTGAAGTGTTTTTGGGAACCTGTAAGGTGCGTCAGTGGACACGGCGTGTTTTTTTCCTCCATTTATCTGCAAGGACCCTTTTAAATGTGATTCAGGATCGTTTTAATGATTTGAGTGGTGTTTAAATTATTGTGTGTGTTTATTTTTTCCTATTCTAATTTGTCTTGTTAATTCCTATTTATTTATCATTTGTGTTTTTCTCTGTGGTCTTATTTTTATTGATGGTTTTCAATCTTCATGCTGCATTGTACAGTGTACCATACCGAATGCAAACTCTGTAGACCGAGTTGTGAGCACAACCTCAAAGATGTGTTGGAAGTCTAATTTTCTCTTCTTATTTTCTTTCTGATTTGTTTAGTCAGGTTACATGTTAATAACTCACGGTATACAACGGGATGTCGGTGGAAAATACTGTATTTTCTCATTTCTGAGTGGTCAAATGACTGAAATTAAAGGATTATTGAATCAAAGGACATGACAGGCACTTTTTAAAACTGCATGTCAAGGCGTGCGTCTTTTTTCGATTTTAATGGAATGCCAAAAATTCCGTATATCACTCTCACTCCAAACTTCTGAGACATTTACAACACTATGAGGAATGATGTTGTTTTGGTCTTTTTTCTTTTTAATTCTATGAATAAAAGAGGTAAACATTTCTCAAAATATCAGTGTTCCACAGATTAAAGAAAGTCAAGAAATGTTAGTTTCAAGAAACAAGAAATGGATGACATGATTACATTTTTCGGATGAAATTTTTTGCAGAAATGACACTTTTTACTTTTAGAGTTAAGAGCAATGGCAATATTAGCATCCATAACATGCATGATGACCTTTTGTCTATTGCAACATGCTACAGTTCTTGGTGTGAATGGGCCTTAAATCTAAGAATTTGCCATTTCGAAGAAAAAAAAAAGTGTATTTTTAGATACTTGAATATTTAAATTGCATAATTCTTAAAATAGAAGCGCACCAAATTAGCAGAACAGGTTGCAACACCGATTAGCCTTTGTTTAGGCTTTGCTGTACTTTCCCAATTGGACACAAAAATACTGCAGAACTGTTAATCAGGAAGCATCTGAATTTACAATGAACTGAATAAAATAACCCAATCAAATGTTTTTGCGTTCAGAACAGCCTTTGTTCCTCGAGGGTGTATCTCCGTCCAGCTCAGCCATGAGTAATTCTGACCCAACCTCTGTTTAACGCAAAAGCTGTTGGAAGAAGGCCATCTTTTAGGTATTTTTATAGTGATATGACTGAATGATGTTGATTATGTTTCAGCATTGTTTCCTGATGAGTGAATGTACATGTGAATCATTCAAAGTTTTTAAATGACTTTCTTTTAAAGTCCTACCAAGCATTGTTCACCTCTTAGTGACAGATAGTGACAGGCTGTAAAATAAGAGTGTAAACTCTGGATAGTACATATCCAGAGGCAAAATATTATATTATTTATATTAATTTAATATTATAACAAAGACATAATGTTGCATCAAATTTATTTCACACAAATGCTCGTTTTTTGCACCTTGAAAAATGATTAGAAAACACACACAAAAATAAGAAGAACATTCAGGTTTGCCAACACAGGAATAAATCACACACACACACATTCATATATTTTCTCTGATTTTTGATATATCAATAAATCAATAATGAATCTGTTGAGTGAACTATTCAATGACTTCATTTGCTTCTACCTATTGACATAATTATAAAACTTACAGAAAGAGTCCCAAAAGTGTGTATCCCACCATTAAAGCAAGCAAGCAATGCTGCTCGGCTGATTTATCAGCACTCTTGGAAAGCCATCCAATCAATCAACCAATCAATCAAAGGATTAAGCCCATTGATTTGAATGCTGCGTGCCCCCTGCAGCAGAACCTGATTTTGCTGAGTTAGGCGTGTCCCTGGGTCAACATCTTTGTTGACCCAGGAACAACATTGCGATTAGCCAATCAGATTTGAAGAACCAGTTTATAGTTTTTGTGAAGTTTAGGCTTACAATCAGTGTTTGGTGCTTTCATATCAGTGTCAGTTGTCTCATTTCCTCTGATTTTAGGAATTACTCATGGGTAGGTTTAGGTTTAGGTGTAGAGATATGGTCGAAACTAAAATTTTGGAATAAAATGTTGTTTCAGGGTCAACAAAATATGTTAACCCAGGAACATGCCTAACTCAGCGAAATCAGGACGTGCACATGCTGCACTATTTCTAAACAAATAAATAGTTAAATAGTAATTCTTGGAAGATCGGATGTTCTTGCTCTTTGAATCATTCACGAGTCATTCTGGCAATGTGATCATCTGGGTTTTGACACGCGCATCAAATTGTTAACAAATACAACACGCATTTCATCTTAATACTTTTCATAATGGATCAATGATTTGCGTCTGAAGGTAAGAAAAATGTGCCAAGTATGCAGTCAATTACGTTTGATCCTTATATGACAATCTTTGACGAAGTATTGAATCACTTCAATAAACCAGCCTTGATCGTGATACAGCGGCACTTTTTTATTGTGTCTGACTCCACAAAGCCTGCTGAGTTTAATAAAGGGGTAATTTAAGAGGTAAAGGTATCACCATGATCACAGCTGCAAACAATACCTGGAACAAATAAAGTGTGAAGCAAACGCGACAGATCTGTGTATATCAGTATATCATAGAAACTGTCAGTTACTGTCAGCCCTGATTTGGAATGCTATGAATGGCCTACCTCATGCATTCACGTTTGGATATTTTTGGTCTAAAAATGCTAAGAAACACATAGCTGAAAAGCAGCATTCCTTTTTAAACAAGATTCATTACCTAAATGGGAAGTTTAAGCCAAGAAAATATGCTGATTGTATCAAGCGCTAACGACAGCCACTTGCTCAAACAGTCAAAGTTATGAGCAGTAAACTACAAGACGTTTAACAAATAACTGCGGAAATTTAACACAAACAAAGCACTTTTATATTTTGCTTCAAATTAGAGGACCCATTGCCTAATTTATAATAGACAAATGAGTTCTGAAATGTTTAATAAAAAGATAGAAACCAGGTCAAATGCGTTACGGGAAAGCTGCTTTGAAAGCCAAATAGCATCCTGGCTCAGCCTCTTATATGCAAATACTAAACCGAATCAAACATTGCTCGAAGTTTTTCTCGAAGAGATGTGAGAATGTGAAACTCTCTAAAGTCTTCCAATGAAGGAAGTCTTCCAATGAAAAACTAAAATGATTTTTTTCTGGTACTAGACAAACAATACAAACACGACTTTGGAGCTTTATGCATATACACTCTTTGTAATAAAGTAATCGACACTAGAACTTTCTCTTTGCAGCCATGGTTTGACTGTTTTACATAACTTAAAAACAATGTGCATGGCAATATCATTCCTGGCTTTGTGCCATTCTTTTACCATAACTTCCTCCAAAGTATATAATTTTATGCAAAATAATAATAAAAACGATTATTTTAATAATAAAACGATTATTAGATATTTCAATTTGAAGTTTGAATTTTATTTATGCATATAGTAGTGTTTTTGGCCTGATTACGATCAGGATGGATTAATGTGGCCTCTGGGTCTAGTGTTTCAGAAATGTGTTACACTGATAAATATTTTAGATAGTTTACATTCTTAAACAACACAGGGTTACAGTCATACAAGAGTAAACTACATCATGTTTTCTGAGGACAATAATGTTATACCAAGGCCAAGATGTGTAGTAATCTTGGTTTGAGAAAGTATTGCATTTAATCTGAGTGATGCTTGTGAAGTCATCCCGCATGCTTCGTGTTCTAATAAAAAAACATTCTTTTAGAAGATCCAGGAATTGAGAAATCAACTTTTTCTTCAACCCTTAAGATGTAAAAGGTCACTGTATCATAGAAGCCTCCCTTTAGCACTTCCTCATTAATCCAAAGCAGCTTCTTTTGCAACTCTAAAAAGCTTAATTTTGTAATATTTTTGGTATGACAGTGGAGGAAAGATCCTTTTGTAGATGACCAGTGCCTACATCATCAATCAACATCAGTCTGCACGTATAGTAGGAGGTGAGTAATACAATGGAGCAAGCATAAGCAAGATGCTTAAAAATAATCATAACTTTGTCTGTTTTCTATCCAGTTTTGTTTTGATTTTAATAGCTGTGCTGCATTTAAGACTTGGAAGCAAATGCCCATTTCTATGATCGACTAACAGCATGGGTCATTTTAGTTAAAAACATATAAGTCTTAATACTAACCACCTGTACAACCATACAAAGCAATAGTGCGAGTAATGGCACTGTTACTCACACTTGTATTGTTGAGACATCGCTATCAGATAAAATAATGGTACCGCAAGTGTGTTTCTCGTCAAATTCAAGGTAAAATGGGGTGAACAAAACAAATGTGTCTTACTGAAGAGAGATAAAATAATAAACTGACATTCCATTTTTATTACTGGCCTACTTCTAGAAACCTTTTATAACATCCTAAAACCTTCTTAAACCTTAAAACTTTCAGTCTTCAGGCCAAAACAAAATCTGTCCCGATGATTTTACTTCTTTTTTTTTTTTTATCTAGTTCCAATATTTGTTGGCCACAAGTGCGTATTATTTGTTTAGCTCAACACCTCAATTTCCCTTGAGACAACCTATCCCAGATATGGTGTGTATTAATGCATGTAGTCACAAAAGGTCATGGAAGTGTTTTTTTTAACAGCGGAAATGTCCACAACCCTTTTTTGTTCTGATAAGATTATAGTACGTGCCAACACAGACATTATCCAGATAAGTAAATTGTGTGACAACTTAAGTAAATATTGTAAGTAAAAGTATTGCAAGTAAATATTGCAGTACTTAAGCCCCAGTTTAAGTGATGCAATATTTTGATGAAACATGAATTGTGTTTATAATCAGTATAAAACATATTTTAAGCAACTTTTGGACTTGGATCTTCTCAGAAAACTATTTTAATCTAATATTAACAGGACTTACGAGTTAATAATTCATTTATATCCCAAAACAAATTCCTATCGGAGTCATTAAGCATTGCTTATTTGGAGGGCTTTTTCCCTCCAAAAAATGTGAAAACATACTAGACTTTGCTCATACAGGTTTTTACATTCATTTTATTATATATTTTTTTTTAACAATCAACAGTAATGAACATACATTTAAATAAGTGAGTTGGGGGTGGGGGGAGCTAAAGGACCTTCATGGATAGAGGTGTGCAGGCCCTTTAACCACTGCTTTACTACAGCTTTGAACGCTTACTAGCTATGACGAGGTGTCATGTAACGTTAATTGTTTATTTCCTTAGTCTGTAAGAATTTGGCTCTGAGTCAAGCAGGTCTTGCATGAGCAAAGCAGGAAGCGACACTGACTGAAAGATTCATGCTTTCATAGTGCCGAAACTCCACGAGTAGGCTGTTTGTTTTGGGCGTTGAAAAAAACACGTGGGAGACATACACATATATAGAGGAGTGTACGAGCATGGAGCGTCGCTTTTAAACAGTCCGTTATGGAGATGACAAACGAAGAGGCAGCTTGTCAGTTCCACGCAGTTTTAATGGAGCCCGAGCCAGTGAGCCGTCTGAGGACAAAGTACCATTCACTGCGGCGACAGGTGTGCCTCGTCCAGTCCGTTAGCGTGCTCTTCTGCTTCGGCTGTTGCCTGTTCACGCTCCTGTATCACGCCTTCCCTCCGTCCTGCAAGGTAAGACGAATAGACTATACACGTCCAAAGTCAAAGCCAAACAGTCACGCCTTTGCAACGGATACAGCAAGTTTATCATTCATACTTAGCAACACAGTATAACCGTTAAATAATATACACTGCATATGTGTAAAATTACTTTATTTCTGTCACACTTACTTTTATTGAGTTTTGCAGTAGTGACTGCCAATACCTTGGGCACTAGTATCTATACTAATTTATAGTAACTCTTTAGAATTGGTAACACTAGTTAACTATTAACTATGACGTTTACCTCAATGAATTCAGAATTTGCTGCTTATGAATAATAGTTAGGTATTGAGCAGGATTAGGGATGTAGAATAAAGTCATGTAGAATAAAGCGATTACTTTGTGCTTCATTAGCACTAATAAATGGCTAATCTAGTCAAATGCATGCTTTATTTGTACAGATTTATTAATTAATTAATACTTTGATTAAAAATGTAGCTGTTATTAGGATTATGATTCATAGGTTACAGTTGAGCATGAAGTAGATATTGTCACAAGTTGACCTAGTACGAAATAAGTTGCTAGTAAATCTAGGACAAGTAGCTAGAGAATTGCCGATGAACAGAGAATTAATTTTTCATTTTTGCAATGTGTTACTAGTAGCATTGGCCTATGACTGACTACTATTTCAAATGAATAAGTGCTAGTATCTAATAAAGATGTAATTATACATAGCTACTTCTGTAAAAGAGAAAAATATGCTGCTCACTGTTTAATTACTTAAAAGTACTTCTTATAGAATCAATACCTTGATCAATGAATTGTGCATGCATTAAACTTCGCATTAACGTTTTCAAATGCTCTCTTTTTATAGGAAAATGGATCCAATGAGGCACCTACAATTGGTACGTTCATTATTTGATATTAAAGATGAATTCTATTGTTATTACTACTGTATAATTTAATGTCTTCCATATTGCGTTTATGCATATTCACAGTAATCAAAATTAATTTTTCATCCATTTAGGAATGCAGTATCAAGGCAATGAATTGCAAAGCATAAAAGAAGCTATCCCGACTCAAAGAAACACTTTTACATCTTTCACTCGCTTGACAGGTAAGAAGTAATACATTGACTGCAATAAGACGTACAGTAGTACACAAGTAGAAGTACTACAAAACAATTACTAATAAGATAAGATGAACTGTAAGCAATAGTTGTACTCTTAATCAGATAATGTATGTCTACACGGTTAGAAAAAAAGGTATAATGCCATTTTCATTCTCGAAGATAGATTAATATCACCATAGTGTATCTTTTTTTTAATCCTCACAATACTCTAAAATTTAGTTTTTAATTTCCCATTTGCTTCATGTCATATGATAGACACTCAAGTTCTATAGAACCATATTAGCTGAGCTCCCACATTTTTTTTTATAGATAATTATGGACCATTATTTGAAGCATAAAGCATTATATTGACCAGATGCTTATGAATATATATATTGAATTTTTTGGCCATATGTATTCACACATTTTCGTTCTCTCTAGTTGATAACAAGGAGGTGTTCACTAAAAAAAATGGATATGTGCCATGGATATATACACCAGAGTATCCATCACCAAACCATACCAAATACTTCATCCTGGATGACAATAATGAATCTCTGAAAGTCCTTTATGATGGAACATACAAGGTTTCTCTTCAGATTACATACAGAAATTTAAGTGGACATGCCGCTGAAGTATCTCTTCAACATGATATTCATTATTTAACTGAAGCATATGGTAAAAAAATTACTCTGCTCACCCACTTGGAAACAGTCAACCTCGCATACTGGAGGAAAAGTCTCTTCTCTGAGGGTATTTTTTCTTTTAAATCTGGAGACAGACTCAAGGTGTGGACCAAAAATCTGGAGCTCATAGACGTTGGAGAGGGAATTTCGCAAAAAACAGCCTTTATAGCCTACCCTCATTTTTCCACATGAGGATACAGCGAATATAGAAATCCAAAAAAACAATTTGTGGCTTTGCAGATAAAAATGGCTCCAATGAAGTATCATATTCATCAAAGATGACCTTATTGTCTAAACAGATTATTCTTCTATCAACAGAATGATTTGTAATCTCAGATATATTTATTGCTAGAATTAATAGCAGGTATGTACAGAATACCATAGTATTTTTTTGGTATTTTCTATTGTATGAGAATACTGTTCTGCTTCACGGCTGGGGACAAAATAGCCATTGGCTTGGGTTTTTAAAAGCTACACTTTCAAAACACTACAACTGTGGAGGAATTTCAATTTAGTAATGAAGTTGTATTTGGTTTCATTTTGATTGAATTTGATACAAATGATAATGTTGTATGCATTAAAACACTGTAAACTATAATATTTATACAACTGAAATCTTATTATATGCTTTTTTGTTATCGTTGTCTGATTAAGGATTTGGGCTGTTAATGCAAAGTTTACAGGTTCAGTAATTTTACCGTGAGGTGCATCATGGGTGCTGTTATTGGAATTAGTAGGGTACGTAGGGTTGCTTTGTGTTGAAAGGGTTTTGTAATTACCAAATATGACCTTCGTAATTTGCATGAAAGATCATTTTATGTATTTGAATACATCTTCAGCATGACATTATTCTTTGACCATGACAAATCAATAAATCCTATTACATAAAGCTGTCTTTGTCTTCACATTTTTTTCCCAGACCTTTTACAGTATATCAAATTAATATTTTTCAGACAACAACTTTAACTATTATTTAGTAGATATTTATTGTAATAATATAATAGAAATAACATTTATTTTATGTTATAACATACAATAGTATGCTTTATTTACACACTAGGTTTAGGTTTACAAATGGTTTATCATTGTTAACGCCATATCATTAGTCATAACATGATAGAAACTGCTTTCACAGCATTTGCGTCACAATTGCTGTCTGACAGATAAGAGACTAAACCCAAACCAAGTATCCCTGTTGTCATGAAGGACCAATCAGTTGGTTCTAAAAGAAAATGACACATTTACATTGGTTTGTACAGCACAGCTGCACTTGTGGCGATCTTTAATAAAGGCATAAAAGCCAATAAATATACTTGAAAAATGCAAGCATACGGCACAACGGCACTCACAGCGAACTGAGTTTGAATCCCAGCTCATGGTCCTTTGCCAATCCCGCTCCCCTCTCTCTTCACACAGCGATTTGCTGTCTACTCTACACTGTCTTTTCCAAATAAAGGAAATCTTTAAAACCAAAAGAAATCTTTAAAAAAAAAAGTGAATGGCCAGACGACTGAGTCAGATCGTCTCAAAAACACAGTCTTGTGGGGCACTATGGTATGCAGTGGGGAGTACTTACAAGTATTTATGAAGCAGTCTAAGATCATGGGTGCCCAAGGTTTAGTGTGGGAAGTGAAGTCTAGCCTAAACATCATGCCCACGGAATGATGCATAGAGGCACACTTAGCTAATCTGGAAAGGGGTTTGGATTGTTTGAGTAATACAGGATTTCTGGGAGACGTTTGTGTCATGGCCTAATGTTCTCACTATAGGGTTGCTACCCATCCTTAAGATACGGAATCATCCCATATTTAAAGGTAAAATGCTGCTTCCCGAACCAAATCAATATGGGACGTGATTTGCGCCCTATTTTACAAACTGGAGTATCTTATTTATGGAATGGAACAGTTATGCAAAGAGAACGTTCAGCTCAGTGATGGAAAAACAACTTTTGGTAACACTTTAGAATAGCGGATGGTTATAAGTCATTTATAAGAGATTAGTTAATGATAAAATGTACATCTACAAAA
>JAUCNO010001133.1:255825-266482 GCA_032353835.1 Enteromius viviparus | reverse complement strand
CAGTGGAGGGGGGGGAAATGCCACAGAGGCTCACTGAGCGCCACTGGCTCTGTGTTGCTGATGATCGGCCAGATTGCATGGTTTGTTAGGATCGCACACGCTCTAAGGGCCGCCAGCAGACAAAGTACAGGTGCAATCAGTGTGGAGTAGGTCTGTGCGCTGTGCCATGCAATGAGAGGTACCATACTCTCAAAAACTATAAATTGTGTCACCTAGACACATTCCACATTCCTGTACTCCTCTCCTATTGTTGGTTTCCTCTTTTCTGTTCAGTTGAAATGAAGACAAAAACACAAAAAAAAAACACACAAAAAAACAACATTCAAAAAAGTTCAAACACCCATTCAATATCTATTATTTCTTGAATATTACTGATCAAAAAGTAGTCTGCTGTTCACATGTGTTTTTCTCCTGTAAAGTATAGTAATATAGTAATAATTTAGTCATTTGTCCTGTTTTACTGTTGGTTTAATATAAAAAGACAAAAAAAAAACAACAACAACATGTCAATAAGTTCAAACATCAATTCAGTTTCTATGATTTCCTGAATTTTATGAAATTAAAGATGGCACCCCCTGGTGACGTCATAATATGCAAATTAGATGAGTATATTTACACCCCACATAAACTTTCGGTCATGCCCAACATTTTTCTAATTTGCAGTGGACCTCTATCTTTAAGTCCTTTCAAGCCACCAGCATTTGAAATCTTGATGTCAAAAAAAAAAAAAAATTAAAAAAAAACCTGGCGCCTAAAGGGTTAAATCCAATTATGGATAGATTTCCCAAAAATATATCCCCACAAGCAAAATCTTTAAAAGCAGTTTGCAAAGACTTGGGTTTTGTAGATGTGTGGAAATTTCTCCATCCCCTGAGCAAGCAACTTATTTTTCAGCACCCCATGGAAGTCACACAAGAATAGATTATTTATTTATACCAAGAACTTCACTTGACATCGTATCCGATAGTTGTATTGGGGAAATAGTCATATCAGATCATACTTGTGTAACAATAACTGTTAATTTGAAAGGCGATTTTGGACATATCAGACATTGGAGATTTAACACTACCGTTTTAAAGGACATCAACTTCACATCTCACTTTAGAAATGAGATAAGATATTTTTTTGATATAAATCAAGAATCTACAGATGACCCATCTCTTTTATGGGAGACAAGTAAAGCCTATGCCAGAGGTTTAATCATTTCATTTTCAGTTCATATGAAACGGAAAAAACATAAGAAGCAGGAAGTACTGGAAAAAGATTTAGCAAAGAAAGAGGAAGTGTATTTTAAAACTCCTTCTCGCATATTGCTAAATGAGATTACAGCTCTCAGGTCAACCCTGGATTCACACAAAATACTGAGAAAAAAGTTAAATATGTTAAGCAAAAGTATTTTGAACATGGAGACAAACCTCGAAAGTACTTGGCATATATAACCAAAAAGAGATCTGTCTCTCAATACATTACATCTATCACTGACTCTAATGGTAATCGGTATTATGATAATAAAAGAATTAATACTTGTTTTAAAGACTTTTATACTGATCTTTATACCTCATTAACCAATACTTATTCAAAGGCAATGGATGATTTTTTCTCTAGTATTAGTTTGCCAACAATTACAGAAGAGCAAAGATGTATTTTAATGCCCCTATTACTCGAGAGGAGGTGTTGAACGTAATAAAGATGTTACAAAATGGGAAAGCTCCAATACCTGATGATGGTCTTAATAGTGAGTTTTATAAAGAGTTTAATGATGTGTTGTTAGACCCAATGTTTGAGATGTAAAAAATATTCACTGTCAGGTAAAGGCCTGCCTCAAACATTACAAGATGCAAACATATCAGTTATCCTTAAAAAAGGGAAACCTCGAGAATCCTGCCCATCTCACAGAACTATATCCTTGCTGAATGTCGATCACAAAGTACTGGCCAAAATTTTGGCTGTTCGTTTAGAAGGCATATTACCATTAATTATTCAAGTAGATCAAACTTGATTCATAAAAGGCCGAAACTCATGTGATAATGTTAGACGTCTTTTAAACGTAATTCAGGTGTTTAAGCAGAGAGAGGTGGATGGTTTGGGTCTTTCATTAGATGCCGAAAAGGCCTTCGACCGCATAGAATGGCCTTATTTATTTTCGGTACTGCTAAGGTTAGGACTAGGAGACACTTTTGTAAAATGGATCAAAATATTGTATGATCATCCACGGGCTGCAGTCATTACCAATGGGCTTAGATCGGACAGTTTTACTACATGTAGGGGAACTAGGCAGGGATGCCCCCTGTCACCCCTCCTCTTTGCGTTGGCATTAGAGCCACTGGCAGAGGCTATTAGATCATCTACATCCATTCAAGGTTTGGCTATAGGTACAACACAGCATAAAATAAGCCTTTATGCGGATGATGTATTGTTATTCTTATCTCCACCTGAGTCATCAGTACCTCCTCTCATTAATATTATTAATCTATTTAGTTTTCTGAATACAAAATTAACCTAACGAAGTCTGAAGCCATGCCTCTTGGTAGCTTAATTGATATCCCAAGGACTATACCTCCGTTTCCCTTTAAATGGTCCCCTGCAGGATTTAGGTACCTGGGAATTTTTGTGACTCCTAACTTTAATCAGATGCATAAAATGAATTTTACACCCTTGTTTGAAAAAATAAAACAGGATCTTGATCATTGGAACTCCCTTCCAATTTCATGGCTGGGCAGAATATCGTTAGTTAAGATGAATGTACTACATAGACTGCTTTATCCTATTCAGATGATCCCAGTTATATTTTCCAAAAGAGTCCTAAAAGATTTGAATGGATGGTTGAGCTCTTTTATATGGAGCAAAAGACGACCAAGGCTTAAGATGTCAGTTTTACAGTTGCCAGGATCTAAGGGGGGGTTAGATTTACCCAATATTAGAACATATCAGTTAGGTGCACATTTGAGAAATATTTCTAATTGGATAACAAAAGATGTCTCCTCAGTATGGTTAGATATTGAAACAAGCTTATGCAAATATTCTTTATCAGACCTATTGTTTTTCAAAAGTTTTAAAATAATTAAAGAAAGTTGTGTTAATCCTGTTACTCTAAATACACTTAGAGCATGGTGGTTAGTTAGGTGCTTGGAGGTTAGGTCTAAATTTACATACAATTTTACATTATCCAGATTTCCAACCAGGAAGGATGGACATTGGCTTTAAGCTCTGGTGTGAAAGGGCATTGTTAAGCTACAAGATGTTTATTGATAATAATTTAATGTCATTCCAACAAATAATGGATAAATACGAGTTATCAAAATCAGAATTTTTCAGATTTTTACAAATTAGGCATTTCATCCAAAAGAACACAACTTTAAAAGACAACTTTGAAATATCTCCTGTTAAAAGATTGCTTTTTCAAACAACTGGGAGAACGTTGATTAGCCTATCAATTCTGATTGATGAGGATGTTTGGGAGGAACTCTGGGAATGTGCAAAAAAATATCAGTCTGTAACAGTGCAAGAGCAATTCAACTGAAGATACTGCACAGAATACATATATTCCCTAATCGCATACATACTTTTAATAGCTCCCTCTCACCGTTTTGTCTTAAATGTAAGACTGAAATTGTTACCCTGACTCACTGTTTATGGTCATGTCGTTTGATACAAGATTACTGATGTAACATACTTCGTGAAATGGAAATGACTTTGAGCTTGGATTTAGATTTAAACCCTGTGTCATTGTTACTAGGATTGCCTGATAAGGTAAGGTAACTTCTCTGGCTAACAGAAGGCTCTTTAATGTCATGACATTTGCTGCACGAAAAACATTCTTTTGCAGTGGACCTCTGATAAAGCCCCCTGCAGTGAAGGGCTGGCATAAGGTGTTAATGGAGCTATTGCAATAATACCTTACTTGTATAATTCATTCAAAGACGGACCATTTCTACAAAGTATGGGAACCATTTGTAAATTATTTGGACCCTGGGACTGCAAATATTATGATGTTTGGATTTCATGGATGAAAACTTCTGTACAATGAAAACTTTTACCAATTTGTTGAAACTTAGAAATTTGAGTTTTTTTTCCTCTCTCTTTCTATTTTTTTATTTTATTTTATTTGTATTCTTTAAAGATCCAAATTAATGGAAGTTGTTAATGTCTTTGCCTATTGTAAATTTTTCTCATTATTATGACTTACAGAATTATATTTTTTCCTTAAGGAAACGGGGTTCCATAATTTCCTGTTTGCACCTTGAGAAAATGATAACTTCATCAAAGCTCCAAAACGAAGGGCTAGTAAAGTATGTTAACAAAAAGATCTGACATACATTTTTGGTACATATTATCTTTAGGGTGTCCAGTATTAATATACTATTCACATATTTTTGTTG
Source organism: Enteromius viviparus (assembly GCA_032353835.1). Taxonomy (NCBI): domain Eukaryota; kingdom Metazoa; phylum Chordata; class Actinopteri; order Cypriniformes; family Cyprinidae; genus Enteromius; species Enteromius viviparus. The sequence continues at coordinate 262,103 of JAUCNO010001133.1, read as the reverse complement.
AGTGTGGTCATGGAGTGAAAAAATATTGATTGTCACAATAGTGACCGGTGGGAACTTGGCTAGACAATACAAATCCAATGGCAGTTGCTACTGAATTTTATTTATTTATTTATTTTATCAATGTGCATTAGTTGTTTATGCATAATAAGAACCCTAGAATGTGATCAAACAGTTTAAAATATCTTTGCTAAGATGTATAAAAAAAGAATTATGAATGCAGAAAATGTGATTTTATTTGTCACTTTATCCCACCGGTCACAATTGTGACCAAGAATAAAACAAACATTATTTCAAAGGATAGCTAATGATGCATCATTTGGATATTTTCATGTCTGGGAAGAATTTGGGATTAAACAGGTTAATCATGCAGCTTAAGTGTTACTTGTATTCTCTGGTCATGATGATCATGACCAGATACTACAGGTAACACTTAAAACCTTTTTTTACTCCGATAATTAAACTGTTTTTTGGAGCTATACACTTTCTAACATTAATTTTGTTTTGCTTTCAGGTTGTTGTCTTCAATATGATTTGGCAGTGTGTTCTGCTTCTTTCACTGACAGACTGCAAATATTTAAGCACTACAGATTGCAGCATAGCCACTTTTCCAGTGAAAGCCTCCTTCCATGCATCTACAATGATTGCATGTGTACCTTTTAAGACTTTAATTGTCTTAGACAGACCATAGTGAAGACATGCCCACCAGTAAAAGAACTCATGGAACTCTGGCCTGCTCTCAAAATGGAATCTGAGGGAATGTGGGGTAACACTTTTTTTTCCTGGTTATTCTTTTCTTGATAACATATACCACATTCAGGGGCTGTTTTCTGTGAGGGGTAGTATATTAACCAGGTTCACATAATGAATATGGCTGTGTTCTCTGTCTGTCATTGTTTTAAAATGTAGGTGTATGCAGAGTTCCAACGGATTACAAACCAGAACCTGCCCAACACATTCTACTCTGGGTTTGAACAACATCTTCCTAGACTGATGACCCTGTTCAGACTGAAGGCAGCCAGAACCAGGAAGACATCTGATACTTTAACTGAAATCCTAAGAATCCATGATGAATGGGTAAAAATATTGTTGTACATTTTTATATGTTAAAACTTTATTTATAACTTAATTATAAGATTAAAGTTTGAAAACATTTAAAAAGTTTAAATTTAAATGAGCTTTGAACACTACAACTTTTTTTATTTTTTGGTATTTGGTTTTCTATATCTGATTGTATTGTTCACCTTTTACAATTCAGTTATGTACAGTTCTGTTTTTATCGTTATACTGTAGGAGTTTCATGACATACACACCAAGCGTGTCACTGTACTTCATGCCCTTCCTGTGCATCTATGTGAGAACGTCTCTGGGTTTTTAAAGAACTGCAGTATTTATAAAAAAAAAAATAAAAAAAAATCCCACTCCCACTCTAAACTGTTTATATAAATATATATATGCTTACTCTTGTTCAGTCTTTCTTTATTTTTTTTTTTTAATTTATTCAAAAAATTTTACTTGGTCTTGATGAGGGTAAACTGTCACCCAAGTTACAGAGTCAACTTGGTAACAAAACATGCAGTTTAGTTTTAAAATAAATCTTGTTTTTGTAAAAGTTCATGCAGGTTTGTGAATTTTTAATGTCAGAGGTGTGGTCTTTGCTTTTCAGGTTTTATCCTAGTGCAGGTTTATTTGTTTTGTTTCTGTCTTGTAAATGAACACTGCAGTGTTAAATAGGAAAGGGCAAACATTCAGCACTCTGTAACTTAAAATGTTAAAGTTGTTTGTACTTAAAATATTTGAGGCAATAAGTAACATCTAAAAAACTTTGTTTTGAGGCATACGATTTTGAGTCTTGTGTTTTTAAAGGTTAAGAGTTACTTGTACTTAAAACAAAAAGACAAAGATACTAATAAATATGGAGTTCATTCAACTTAAGTGTTTTTTTTGTGTACTTATTTTCTTTTTTGAGTGATGTTAACTTAAAAATTTTGCTTACCCATTCTCATGGCATTAAGTCACTGTAACTGAAAATATAAGTTGATTTCATAACAAGTTTGAATTTAACTGTAATAAAAAGGTTTTGACTCCTGTGCTCTCCTTCACCTGCATAACCGTAAAATAACCCTAGTAGATGTGTAGGTGTAGTGTTACTTAGTCAACACTTTATAAAGGCACCATTTAAATAAAGTCAAACCAAAGTGGATACTCCTTTACTGAGACCTATTCTTACTCTGCTGTTCCTAAAGATTATGATTAATCTAAGATTATTCTTAAAATCTGATTTCTCACAAAATGGCTAGGCCCCAAAAGAGATGTGTTTGCAGAGAAGCTCTCTGTCATTCATCTTAGTTGTATTTACACTACAGAACATAGCCTATTTTGGGGGCTGTTCAAGGAGTAATAAATTGTCTTAAGACTTAAGCTTTTGCTTGGTGTTATTTCAAGTGTAGGCCTATAGAGAAATTTCATGGTTGTATTTAATGATCGTTGTTTGAAAAGCTGTCTAAAGGCGCATACACAAATCACACAAAAAAATTAGAATATATAACAAGTTGAGATTCCCACATACAACAGTCCTTAGATCCGTATGGGTTTGGTAGCTAGTAAATGATGCTTAGGAATGACATTAAACATTTGCATGTGAAATATACAGTGTGAAGGCACTCATCTCACTTTGAAAACAGATCAGTATATATTATATGTATTGTCTTCCTGAGAGGCGTTACAAACATTGAATTCTGATCTCAAAATTTGTATCCAGTAAAATATTCACCAACGAGTGAAAAGGCTGAAAGAGTGAATTGTTACAGTTATGACTTGTAGCATTAAACCAATCACATCTTGACAGAAAACGTAAGACACAGTAAGAGCTGTGTTCATCAATGTTTGTTTTGCTGTTCATGAGAAGCCTCACTCCTTTTAGGCATCTAAAATAATTCACAGTAGAAACCACTAGATGCCACTAAAATGTTGCATTTACTAGCAAAATCTGAGTGCATAGACTCTTTTTGTGACCATTTTTACATTCACATCAAAGCCCACTTACCCACTTACTAAAAACAACAACAACAAAACAAGAATTAAGCTCAATATTTACCTTAGACTCTAACAAGAATGTGAAAATAATCTTGATTAATGCAATCTTTTACATTCATTAATATTATCAATGGTTATTTAATTATCATATGCATGTTGCAAAAAGCTAAAGGTAGATGCCGTTCTTTGGCACTGAATTTGTGAAGTCAGACACAGGGATGATAATAAAGGTTTCATGATTAACTCAAAAGAAAGCAAACCACCATAATGATCAGAGAGGAAGCAGTCTTGCCACTGGCATTGCAAAATATGTCCATGCATTCACTAAAGGAAAAAAAAATATGTGAAGATGAATATTAATGCAATAGAAAAAAATCCATATTGAAGTTTTTGGATTACGCAATAACTCATTTTACAAACAAATGACTAGTTTGTAAGGAATAAAAAACATACTGCAACTGAGGTGTCTGATTCATAAACAATTCTTTTGAGGCAGTTCTATTACTCTTACTGGTTGAAAACTCAAAGGACACAAGTCCTTCGCTAATTTAACTAAATCTATCAAATATGAATTTGAAAACATGGGGAGGTCCTCATTTGTTGTAAAACCAGATCATAAATGAGAAAATAGAGATTGTAACTGAAAACGTCTGTGTGAATCAAATCACAAGGTAAGGTGACAACCTGAAGAGTTGTAATATAAATAACAAGAGGATAACAAGGGACATTATATTGCAACCGTCTTCACCAGTAATCAGTACAATGTTCACATAGCACCACCAATTTTTTCTCACATATTGCAGTTATATAGTAAAGCAGCTTTTCTGAACCATATTAAAAATTGAGACTATGCCTTACCTCTCAGGAAGTCCTGCTGGTGTAGTTGTAATTCTTGCAGCAGCAGTTGCTGTTATAGTTGTTGAGGTCATCTGAGGTATAGGAAGAACTCTAGAAAAAATAAAATATGAAAATATGGTCAGAGAGCACATGTAATTAATCCAAACATATATTCCCGTGGCAAGACAGGAATGGGGAATTCAGGACATGGGGAGAAATTCAACAACTGGGTAAAAATGCTTATATAGGGAGGCAAACAATGTAGAGGATTTAAAGTGTTGTAGTCCATTTTGCAGTACATTTTTGTGTGTTCTGAATGATTGTACTGGAAAGGTTAAAAGGATATTTACCTTGGAGCACATGATCCTTGCTGAGCACTCATATCAGGAGTAATGTTGAAGTTCTTCACTGTTGCTTTAGGGCAGGGTAGAGAGTCCTTCTGAAGAAACCCTGAGATATCTGGATTTGTAAAAATTATTAAAATGTTCAGAAAGTGGGGCACAATGTCTAGGTTATGAACGTAACCCACATTCCCTGAAGGAGGGAATGGAGACGTTACATATGGGAACTCGCATTAGAGATGCATGTTTTCGCTGAGGAGCCGAGTCGGCATAAGCGCAACCCTATTGTTGTGGCAAAAGGGGGTGTAACTCGGAAATTCTTGCCGCTCCACTCCGCTCACATACTCTGGTTCCAAAGCACCAGGTCCCTGTGCATGCACAACAGATCTCTCGAGTGTGCTACTATCAGCCAGTTGTCGAGATAGTTGAGGATGCACATGCCCATCTGCCACAGAGGGGAGAGGGCACCCTCCGCGACCTTCATATAGACACAGGGAGAGAGGGACAGGCCAAAGGGTAGGACCTTGTACTGATATGCCCGACCCTCGAAGGCAAACTGCAGAAGGGGTCTGCAGAAGGCAAGATCGAAACATGAAAGTACACATCCTTCAGGTTGATGGCTGCGAACCAATCCTGGGGCCGAATGCATGTTAGGATGCGCTTTGGGGTGAGCATTTTGAACGGCAGCCTGAGAAGGGATCGATTCAAAGCCCGTAGATCAAGAATGTGTCTCAACCCACCGCTCTTTTTGGGCATGATGAAGTACGGACTGTAAAACCCTGACCTCATCTCGGCTGGAGGGACAGGCTCGATTGCGTCCTTCTCCAGTAGGACTGCAACCTCCGCATGCAGGAAGTATGCAAGTAGTGTAGCGGATGTCCATGGGACTACACGGTGGGGCAGAAGTCCGCGGGGCTTTTACACCCTATGGAACATTCTGGACCGTCACCCAGGTGCCTCACCGTAGCAGCCGAAAACCAGGACGGCACGCCGACTTACCGCGGGTAGGACATGAGGGGAGCGGAGAGAAGGAACCTCAACCTAGCCATGGTCATCCGTTCGCAATGAACGCATTGACCATGCATTAAGGCTGCCTCAGCGTGTTCTCAGCCCAGACATGTGAGGCAGCGATCACATCCGTCCGATGAGGTGAGGACACTTTCACACCCAGAAGCGCACGGTCAGATTGACATTCGGAGAACACCTTTTCAAGCGTAAGAAAATTGCTCTTTTTCTCCCGGATTGCCCAGGGAACACCTTTTGCAACAACTCAGTAGGTCTTTGCTCGCTGGAATTCAAAAAGCTGGTACTGCCGGTCTTAAAAAAGGCCACCAGCCCACAGGATCCACTGAACGATGCCCAGTAAATGCTGTCAGAAAAGAACTCGCAGGAACTCTTTTCCAATCAATCTCCTTTCCAACTTCTCCATGAAAGTCGAGGGGGTCTCCAGCTCAGGAAGCGGCGAAGGCTCTTATACTCACGTAGTGATGAGGTGCACCTGAATGCAATTTGTGCATACCAATGTTTATTGGCCTTTTCTTTGAAGCTCAAAGACGATAGGTCTCTCATGGGAGTTCCCATATGTAACGTCGAAGTGATTTGACTGAAAGGATAACTGAAATATATCATAGCTCCATAAATAATTACTTTTCATCATCTTGTTCTCTGAAGCTAATTTACAAAACCTACCTTGCATGGTAAAGAGTAATATGATGTCACCACCCTTGATAAACTCTCTTTTAGTGAGATCCTCTTTCATTATGGTAATTTTATAGCCCCAAAAAGTACCCACATATACTGTCTCATTGCCAATGACGACTTGAGTTCCAGTTTTTCGAGGATTGCCCCAAACACTGACATCTGTTACAACAAAATATAGTTTTTAGTCTCTTCCAAGCTACATAACTTTGAACTTGAATTAACTAAAATGCTACATGTAAACATGGTACGAGATTCTCACTTGAATAAATCAAAGAAGGATCAGTTGTGTAGCTTTTCTCAGAAGACATGCGCTTCTGTATGTGTGGATTCTGATCAAGCATCTGGAAGGTTATTTGTCTCCATGGA
>JAUCNO010001133.1:203073-224528 GCA_032353835.1 Enteromius viviparus | reverse complement strand
AAATCTGCTCTCGCGCTTTTGCTGGCGCAGAGCCAGATCGGACGCGCTGAGCGCTTGTCATATTATCACAAATATGACGTGTTTTCAACCATATACTGCTAGTTGCACCCCTATCAGCGAGCAGGACATTAGCACCATTAGCCTTGGTGTAGCTTAGGTTGTAGAGCGATGTGTTAGAAGACATAGATGTGATCTCTGTCTTCTAACGCACATGGATTTGAACCCAGGGGAAACATGTGCTAGTGAATCCCTATGAAACCCTTTTTGTAACACGTAGGGTTTGGGTTAGGTTAGGTATGGTCATTCGTATGAATTACACCTACTAAAATACTTTTTAATCACAGTGAGATCAGTGCAGAAAGTTTACATACATATTTAAACAAAGCACGCATTTTGATCGATAATGACAGTAATATGCATTTCATGACGACAAATATGACACTGTCATTATTTTTACGCCCACTAGAGGGCACTTACCTTTAAAACGTAAATATAGGTTGTAATACAGTATTTGCACAAACAACCTATATAGTGTTTTTTCTTTGGTGGAGGAAAGGCTGCTTTTAATGCATCACGTTGAGTCTTGCCTCATAAACATAACACCATGTCTACATTTGTGATTGGAGAAACTACAAACAACAACAGCACTTCCCTTCACTGCTCAAAACTCACGTTTGAATGGTAAGTAGCAGGCTCTTTTAATAAGAAAATGTAAATTACTTAAAGGTTGTGAGTCAGAAGTGCCAGACTGTCCTAGCACTTTAAAGTCTCTGTGCACAGCCGGCATAGGCTACTCTCCAGGTTTTAGAAGTCTGTCCTTCATAAATGCGCAGAACACACTGTAATATTTGTGTTGTACTGTTCTGGAACAGTGTTGTGGTATTCACTCATTAACTTGACCACTGATTTCTAGTTGTGTCCTCTTTTGAAAGCGCAAACAAAGTAGTTTCACTTTCACAATGACACACAGCGTCTCCTGAACATGGTGCCTGCAGCAACACTGCAGCGAGAATAATAGTTGTGCCTTCTTTCTTTGAATAAACATTTGGGAGGTGTTATAAAATAAACCCACGCTGTGATGTAGAAAAGTGGAGGAGTGTTTAAATGAGATGTTTTAGGGGGTGTGGCCAATCCATAACTTTTATAAAATCAAATCTCTTTGATTTTGAAACTTTAATATTTGCAATTTTAGGGATCTTATCTATGCACTAACAGCTTGTAACACTCTAAAGAGAAAGAAAAACTTGAAATCACATCATATGACCCCTTTAATAGAAAACACTGGTGGTGCATGACCTTTATCTCACACATACAGGTAAAGGTGTTATCTCTTATGAAAGAACATAGATAACAGATTAATGTTACAGAGTAATGTTCAACACATATTTTCACTGTACCTTTTCAGGGTTTTCAGGCCATTGGGAAATAATGCAAAACATCTTTTGTAGATTTAGTATCCAATTTCAAGCCACCTGCTGCAAAAAATAACACACTTACCAGGAGTTGCACAGGGCTTGTCTTTCCCAACACTGCTCCAAAAGAGATGAGCACGACAGCACAGGCAAACTCAGCATTGATCAGATTCAGCACACCAAGATGAATCTTCCCATCGTAGTAAAACTGAAAGAAGCCCTGCACCAGAATGGCCCACTGAATGGTAAATGTGGCGACTAGGAAATTAAACACCATCCCACCAAAACCATAACGCCGGAAAAAGGCCAGAAGGCAGCCGAATCCAAGAAATATCATCATTTGAATGTCAGCAAAAAATGGATAGTTCTGATACAAAGAGTTCTCCATTGGTCTTGTCTTGTTGTTCTGTAGAGCCGCATTAGCATCATCTTCATAAGTCACAAAAACTGCATAGAGAACCACTATTATGACCTCCAATGCAAAAATTAGCCCAGGGAGCCGCACACGCAGATTGGTAGATTTACTCTTCATTTTGGCTCTAACTGTAAGCCTGCAACCCTGCCTCGCTTTCTCTTCCTGTGACACTTATTTATTTTATCTACTGTAGTTTGATAAGCAGAACGCCGGCTATTGGCTAAACCGCAAAGTTACATCATCCACATGCTGCTTTAGGTAGGGGGAAGCCAATAGTACTTTGTCCTTAGTAATAGCCATTCCCAGGATTTTAAATTACTCAGCAGTTTTCAACTTCAACAAAGGTTATGCTATAGACTGGGTTAAATCATATCACAAAAGATTGATAGAAGATTAAAGGCATAAAGAAACTCATTAAAATGTTTATTGCGAAGATCAATGGTACAATCAGTTACAGTCCTGATAGAAGCTCACTGGGTTCAGAGCAATGCACATTCGACAGGGGTTCATATTATTGTTTCCTAATAGTGCTGATAACGCAGTACAAAACCATCCGCTCATTTGCATTTAAATATGCAAAAGTGAATCTTTCAGCGAGACTTTGTTTGAAAGATGTTGATGACAAAGTCATTAGAGTCAACGGAAAATACAATCAGTTTATAAGTGTGTTTATATATATATATATAGATATATATAGATTTCTGACAGACAGAATGCACTCTTTTAATGCAGTTGTTGATATTTTCAGTAACACTTTATAATAACTGCACTATGATTTATTAAGTGAGCATTAGTAAATTATCAATACATCCTTTATAAAGCATTGTCACAACATTAATAGTCATTAGTCAGCAGTTTATAAATATTAATGGTATGATTTTTTGCATCTCTAAAACATTTCTGCATTATCCCTCAGTGTTGTGATGAACCCTTTCTTACTTTTTCTCACTTAAGACAAGCTCACAAAACTAAATGTTTTATAACTACTTAACTTAATCATGCATTACAGCAGGAATGTGTATTAATAAAGCATTTATTAACACACTGAGCAACTATTATCATGTGTCTAAATAATAAGATTTACAAATGCACATATAAGTAGTTTATTAATCATTTACTTAACACTTTCTAAATTATCTTATGAACCACTGACAACCTCTAAATAACTGGTTTGTAAATGACGTAATAATTTAGAAAATAATTTTGTATGAAAATACAATTATTAGACATCATAGTTAGGCTCAAAAACAAAACATTTATAGCTGTATTTATAAACTGCTTAATGCTTATTAATGTTGGAACAATGCTTATAAATGATAAATTGACTACAAACTAATGATTACACATTGTTATCATATTTTCTTCTGCTGTAGTTTTTTTATGCACAGTATGAACTGTTGTTTGGAATTTTATGCTGATCTATCAGAGCAAACTGCACCTAAATATCTGTATTAGTGTGAAGATAAGATTATATTCTGATGCAAGATTAAGATTAAGTTCTTGAGTCTCTATTTATGGGACACTTTGTTCTAAACTCTTTGGTCTATATTAGGCCCTATTCACAGCCTGTTATGACACGTTTCCATATCATTCTAATTTTTATATTTCTAATATGTTTTTTTATATTAATGTAATTTTTTAACTCTCATAATTAGTTTTTTCTTACCTTTACCTGCAGAAGACTGGTCAGTGTTGCTGCGTGAGCATTTATAAAGGTGTTTCCAATGACAAATTCGGCATGTACATTGAATACTTTTAGAAAGTTTTCTTTTTTACATTAGGGCAATACAAAATTTATAGTTTCTGTTCAACACTATAGGAGTTTACCCAACTATGAGAACTTCCGCTTGTGAAAACCCCAGAATTGAGAAAAAAAGTCCAAAAGGCCTAGTTTTTACATTTGCTTTATCCAAAGCAACTTAGATGGCATCCAAGGTAAAACATTTCTATTATAACTTTTAATCAGTTCATGCAGTCCCCGGCAATCGAACCCATGACCTTGGCCAACGCTGTTCTCTACTCAACAAGAACAACCTTAGATTTAAATGAAACAACTAAAGGATGACAAACAGTAATGCTAAAAAACTTAACACAGAATACTTTATTTTAGCCATCCTATTTATAAGGTAAAAAATAGGTGAAACTTAAATATTTTATCTTGACTTTCGTGTTTGTCTTAACAGCATATCATAAAAAGGCAATTGAACAAGCACATTGCAGGTATATTTGTTTAAACATATTAACTCTTTGTGTTCAGTCAGTATCTGTTTACACTGAGTGTAAATAGCCAACCCTGTTAGCAAACGCCTCTCAAACCACCATTAATCAGATATTTCACCTTCAACACAAACAGCACATTAGTTGCATTCACATTTTGTGTAAGTAGCGCATCGAAGGGATAGTTCACCCAAAAATTCAAATGTGATGCTTATCTGCCTACTTCCAGGGCATCCAAGATGTACAGTAGGTGACTTTGTTTCCGTTGCAGTCTGTCAGTCTATAATGACAGTCAATGGCAACCAAACCTTCCAAAGCTCTGAAAGTCCAAAAAAACCCATACGTAGACGAAACCAAATTACAGTAAACCCTACAGCTCGCGACGATACACTGTGAATGAAATTAGGAGAGAAGGAGATTGTGGTGTTTTAGAGGTTAAAAATTATAAATACTGTTCGTGTTTTTGCAAAGACCGATCGTTTCTTGTCTTAACATCTAAATTTATCGTCACAAGCTGTATTGTTTATTTTGGTTTCGTCTATGTTTTCTTTTGAATCTCAGACCTTTGGAATGTTTGGTTGCCATTGACTTCCTTTATATGACTGACATACTGCAAGTTTGAGTTAAAAATCTGTTTGTGTTCTACAGAAGAAACAAAGCCACCTACATCTTGGTTGCCCTTGGGATAAGCAGATAAACATCTTTTTTAGTATTTTTGGTGAACTATCCTTTTAAAATGTAAATAAAATGTTTTATTTAGATTAAATATTATTTTGTTTTCATTGTTGCTGTGAGGAAAATTCTTACCATGACTGTACAAAACCTCCATGTACCTCCACTGATTTCCTTTGCTTTCAAATGAAAACTCAAAAATAGTTGTAATAAATGACTTGAACTTTATTGCATTTTGTGCAGACAAGTCTATAAAATGGTCCAGAGAAACCATTATTCATAGAACATAGAAGCCTTTGACAAGATAAAACAATAATTTAAGATATCTAGTTTAAATATATTTTCATATAACACAATTGAGACACAATTATCTATTTATTTTGTAAAATATTAAACTTGCATGGACACACAAATTAAACAGCTAGGCTAAGATAACTATAATGTTTCATATATTTACAAAAGTAACAGCCACGGTTTAACCTCTCTTTTTCCAACAGAGTGATAAGTCACACAGTCAAATACATAAAGAAACAGAAACACCACCTCTTTTCCCGTTACAATCACGCTCACAAACACACGTCATTTTGACTCCTCGTGAGAACCGAAGCAGAAAGCATAAAATCACTAATCACTAATCAAATCACTGTCTTTGGATCTACACTGACTACCATACAAAAAGTGTCAAACTGCCCTCCTATGGAGAAAGTAGAAATGTCAGCTGTGTAGAAACGCTCTTGCACACACTGCTGGGAAAGTTTCAGAACTCAGAAGTATCTGATATTGTACTTTTCCATTAGAAAATCAGAATAAATGCTTAAAATTTGAAACGATGACTGAGGTGAGGCCTGGAGTTAAAACACCAACATGCTGAAACAGGAATCAGGAACACTTAATAAACGATGCAAAGTAACCGCAAAAGCCCCTTCTCTCTATTAAAAATAAAGTGAGTTTTCATAGCAATTTTAGGTTCCTCAAACTAAATTTCTTCGAAAAGAGCAACTTTTTTTTTTCCAGAAATTGTTCAATATTTACTCACACTCAGGCTATCCAAGATATAGTTGAGTTTATTTCCTCATTGGAACAGATTTGGAGAAATTTTGCATTAAATCACCAATGGATCATCTGTAGTGAATGGGTGCCATCAGAATGAGAGTCCAAACAACATAACCATCACAATGATCTATTGTGTTTTCAACTTTAAACTGTTGTTTTCTGCTACAATATGAGACCTTTATCTGTAAAATTGCTTTATCTAGTGAAAAGGAGGGAAATATGCACAGATCGAGCAGAGTTTGCAAGCAAAAGAGTTTAAAACTAATATCAAAAATATCAGTAGATTTCGATAAAAAGGATAAACTGGCATCTTTAGATAGAAGTGATGGTTTAGAATAATAGAAGATGTACTGGAGTTTTGTGATTACTTGTGAATTATAGTTTTTTTTTTTAGCAGCCGTTTGGCACCCATTCACTGCAAAACATAAATTTTCATGTATAGTGCTAGATTTCTCCAAATCTGTTCTGAACAAGAAAAAAACTTAACAACTTAAGTGGCCTGAGGGTCCGTCAGTAAATTTTCATCCAATTTTCGGGCAAATAAAGGTTTTTTACCGATGCCATTACCTTTATTTTTCATAGCATATATTCCAATACATGATAAATCAACCATGGTGACTTTTCCCTCGATTAACTTCAAGTCTGGCTAAATAGCTCATTCTGTATGAGTCAGCGTTCTCAATAATGCACTTGAACGTTTTCTTGCACGCCGCTTCAGCAACCACTTACAAATATCATTAGCACCTTCTGAAACACCTGCGATATCAAATTCAGTTCGCTGGTTATTTTATAAGCCCTGTTAGTCCACTAGTACCCTTGTTGCAGGATTCTTACAAGCCAGCGTTGCATGAAAAGCATCACGATTAATTTAAACACATTCTAAAGATGTTAACTTCGGTTTCCTATAACAGTGCTCCATAGCAACGACGTAAAATAAAGATAAGTGACTGAATGTAGATACAGTGTGCGAGAAAAAAAGTAACTTTGAATTTTCACAGTGCTTATTTCTAGTTACGCTTTGGCCAATTTGGGGTGACTTTGGAGTTTACTGCCCCTTTCAAGAGAAGATAAGGAACGACATGCTATACAGCATAGGGTTTATGATACTTATTTATGTCTTCAGCCTTGGGGAAGGATAAGACGAATCTGATAAAATGATATCGAAAAGCCCTTTGCATCAATGTGAATTCAATTCAGATATTCTATACTTCACGATGAATGGGAGATCATCATCATCATCGGCCGCAGAGTGAAACCTCTGTATCCAACAGAACGCAGCCAATATGGCTTAATCGCGACATTGTCCCAGCACGTTTCCCTTTGCATGATTCTAAATAATGTGGAAAGTTCTCATTGGACTGCAAGTCACCCTGGCAGATACGGAAGCTCTGATTTCAATCTATAATACTTAATAGTACCACTACAAACAATTCAATAGAAAGTAGTTTTAGACCCTCAAAGAACTAAACTGTATTGCATAGGACTCCAAACAAGCCAGACTGGTCTTTTTTGTGTTGTAAATTACATTACTGTAAACGTACAGCAATGCAAAAGTTCCTTTCAGATAAGATTATCATTTTAGCTTGAAACATGAGCAATAAACTTGGAAGAATTATGATAGTAGCACTTTGCAATTCCTGTTTTGGATCTAAAAAAAAAAAAAAAAAAAGGATCAGTTGGATCTGAGCATAACTAGAATACAGATAAAGAAAATGGACTAGAATTCAAATTCTTTTAGCAAACAACGATTTAGTTAAATATCACTTTTATGAACTTATACAGCACAACCTTTACACACTACCTTTCTACTACAAGCGTGAACTTTGACATGATAATGTATGAGGTATGCTTGAATAGTATTAGGAGAGACTGTCGGTGGCATTTTGATAAACTTCTGAGATGTTTTGCCAGTAAAGTACTTTCTGTCTTTGAGTTGTAATACTCGAAACCCTGTAAAAACATCATTATGGGAAATGACTTATAGCTACTTTGGGTGTCTGAATGTAATACACTTTTGATTTAAATGCAAAAAATCTATAAATTTGCATTTTTTTTTTTTTTTCAGTCTTTTTTGGGGGAGTGCAATCTATTTACATTTTAATGACGGTAGCAGCAACCTCAGCACAATTAGATTTTTGAAAATTTAAAACATACAGTTAGTTATTTTCCTTTTTTAAGGTTCACAGTTACACAAGACGATATTTTACTAGTCTATTCAGTAATCTAACATATTACTTTTTTTAATCGTTGCAATTTTACAAAAAAATAAAATAGTTCTTTAGATAAATGTCTTTTAATATCTTCTATTTCTACCACACATGAACTAAATAATATGCTCGTGCTCGTGAATTGAACAGTCCGCATCAGTCGCTCACAGATGCTGCTTAAATGTAGCAAATTAGTGTCGTCTTTACAAATGTAAAAATAAATAAAAATTTCAAACATTCATGACAAACATTAGATATGATTTTAAAATACTATGCAGTTAAAATATGCTTTTCAATTTGGTGACAAAAGATGATAAAACTGCATCTGCTTTATAAAGTAACTGGTAATATCAGACGCATGATATGTTTTTAATGTTGTGACCCAGCACTGTTTCTTGTATATGAAAATGTGAAAATTTGTTCGTTTTTTTTTATTCTCATATGGCACGGTTTATATTTAGTGATTTGGCAAGAGATGTTTTTCCATGTTTACAATCAATCAGAAATTGCTGGATGAATAAATAATTTTCTTTGTAAATAAATATTTGAAATATAAATGCTAATTCTTTTCTATTTACATTCCCTTAATATATATGTGATTCTACCATTAAATGAGATTATTCAGGATTATATTTTCATGGAATATTTGAACTGTATATGGGTTTTCCATTATACAGCGGATCTGTTCAGACTCTCTTCACAGTATGTACATGTGTGTGACGGAGCAATATAATTAATGTCTGCTGATGATACTTTAAGTGAACACATATTTGTGAAAGGAACACAGCCTTCAAACCCTCTTTTATATTATAAAATCTACTCATGTGCAAACACACATACACACACACGGTCCAGCCCTCTTGTACAGTATATGTGACTCTTGAAAGGCTGATGTAGTCAGAGGACATGCAGATGGTCAAGGACAAAGTTGATAGTCATTGATCCAGAAGTGCTTACACCTGGCTCACATTAAACCCTGGTCAGTTCTGTCCTTGGTGTAAAAACACACCTCGGACATTTACGTTGTACACTGGAAGACTTGTTTTCAACAAAGAAAGATTCCACTCTATTTACCCTATGACAAGTAATGAAACAATGGAGAGACAGTATAGGAACAACTATAAAGCGTAAAGGGAAGGTCACACTGGATTTGGACTTTCATTCACTTCCATACTTTCATTCACATGCAAACAAACACAGGAGAATAATAATCTGGTGGACTTTGAGCTGCCTATTCGAATATCTATAAAATGTTTGACCAAGGATCTAAATATCATATCGATGTTAAGGAAAATCTCAGGTTAGGGATTTTTAATTATCTTGTTTCATATACACTGCACTATTCAAAGGTTTGGGGTTGGAAAGATTTAAAAAAATAAATAAATAAATAAATTATCACTTTTATTTTGCAAGGACTTAAAGCAAATTATTTGAATAAATAAAAAACAAAGATTGTGCATTCCAATAAATCTTAATCAAAGCTAACTTACACAATTAAACAAAAAAACACGATAACACATACAAAAAATACAAATTAAAACATTGTCCTGGTTTCCATTAAAGTATAAAGCTGCACAACAGTTCCTTTTCACTCTGAGTCACGACGGGTATGCCCGACGAATTGGGACGTATTACTTCTTCAGGGAACGAAGAACGTAACCCCAGATGGTTTACGTTTACAATAATAATAATAGGAATTTTTATACGTTTACAATAAAAATAATAGGAAATATTTTTAAAGCAGCAAATCAGCATATTAGAATTATTTCTGAAGGATAATCTGACACTGAATGAATCTGAAGATAGCTTTGCACTAAGAATAATTAAAATATATTCAAACAGAAACCAGTTATTTCAAAAAGTAAAATGTTTTTTTTTTCTATCAAATAATTTCAGGCTTGGTACGAATGATGAAAACATTTAAAAAATGTAAAAAAAAAAAATTAAATCTTACTAATCCAAAACCTTTGAAAGACAGTGTAACACAAGTTTAGATAAAAACAAACTTGTAAAGAAAGCTGAATGAATCAGAACAAATGGCACATTTTGACATTTAAAATAGACTGTTTTGAAGTGCCCACCAAAAACAAAGTTGTTTGCATGTTTAAAATCCAGTGTGACCATCCCTTAAATGTGTTGTTATGATACCTAATAGAAGTTGGATCAGAGTATTTGGTCAGGTGCCATTGGAGAACATGGGCTTTTGGAAATGAGTCAGAAAAGATCAACTCAATCATTTACGGATCTGTGTGTGACTTTTAAGCTGTTGAGTTTATGAGGTGAGAACTGAGCCAATAAGAGGAAAATTGAAGATAGATAGAGGGATAAAACTTAATCATGTGGAAGTAGTGACATCTACTAAGCTGGTGTCTTTTTAGACTATGTAGTGCAAAGTCATCTGATATGTGCTGGGGCGTTATTGCTCATGGTGTAAGTTGAGGTTACTGGGACGTTCCTTCTATGCAGTTAGGGACGAGGGAGTGAGGAATATTTGGTGGTTGAGCTGAGCCCCTCAAGAGTAGATAGTGATGACCTCACGTCCACCTCCACGCACAAGGAGGACCCTGTTGAGACCCTCGGTCAAGACCTCGAGGAACTCCATGTCTGTGTGAAGGAAGTTAAGAAGCAAACTTTTACATTTACATGACAGCACACAGTAAAAGTCTGAGTCACTTAAATTTCGATGAATAAAGGATACAGGTTTCTTCTCCAGTGCGGTTCTTAGGTGGACCAGGCATGTTTAGCAGGACTAGTTTAGCTTCCTGTGACTTCTTCACAATGACCTCGTTGAGTTTCTGTGCATGGTGCATGCGTCTGACGTTGGACTGGTTCCTGTTTGAAACACCATATTGAAGGTTTTTCTGTGATTGTGAGGTTTCTTTATGTCTACATATTTAATAGATGTGAAGCACACATTAATATGTGATAATTAAATGTGCCATCTTTTAAAATAATCCGAAGGTATCAAAGAAAGTAGTGTTATCTTGAAAGTGTACTCACAGGTTCTCCCATTCCCTGAGGCATAAGCAAAGGAAAATAACAGTGAACAAAGAGCAACACAAGGTCCTTGCACTTTTCATATTCATCATCCTTTCTCAATCTCAGATGATTACTGCTCAAGATCAAACTATCAGTAGGTTTTTATACACATCAGACAAATATCTTTAGCTTTTGTGTCATGTCTCACAGATTTTATTTTTATTTTTTTTTTGTAATGTGTCAAAAACTATTCTCACTGCTTTTCCCCTCTAATTAAGCTAAGCAACTGAAAAGAATGCAGGTGCTACAATAATCTAATTATGATGAAAGTGTTTCTGTTTCAGAGTACGGTTAAGTCTGTTAGACTTATTTTACTGGTGTTTACTGCAAATATGCAGTATTTTAATATATAGAAGAAATATTAAATAATATTTATGCTGTCAATGATTAATCTTGATTAATCACATCTAAAAATAAAAGTTTTTGTTTACATAATATATGTTTGTGTACCGAGTATATTTATTATGTATATATAAACACACGCACACACATACACACACGCATGTTTATATTTAAATGTATATATTACATTTATTATATAAATAATATGAATAGAAATCTATACATGTAAATGCATGTAAATATTTTCAAAATATATGATGTATGCATACTTATATATACATAATACATTTAGACAAAACACACATATATTACGTAAATAAAACTTTTATTTGGGATGTGATTAATAGCTATTAATTGTTTCATAGCACTATTATAAATACATAATTAAAAATATTTATACTGTAAATATATAATTGAAGTAAATGATTAAATTCATCCTTATTTAAATTATTATGCATTTTTACTATTCATGAGGAAAATAATTACTGCTTTTTTCTTTCATTATGTCTTTCATTGTAGGCTTTGTTATACATCCAACAGATCGATGTACATTGATCAAGGAACAATGCTCAGTGGAAATATTTAAATAATTTTTAATAGCTCTTGCACATCTCTGTGGGGCTATAATTAAGTTTAGTTAAATTAAAGCGTCAATACAATGATCTGTTGTTCCATAATCAAATGTTTAATAAGCAAAATATCTTTCATTGTTGTTTTGTTTCATCTAACAGAATAATATGTTGATGGACTAAACATCAACTTAAATCTAACTTTTGATTCATTTAAAGCTTTCATATTAACCTGATACAACACATGCTCAGTACAGACCGCCATTTTCTTTACTCACGGTTTCATGTTGAATATATCTTTTATGTTTTCAGGGTTGGCCACTGCTGGGTTATTGGGCTTCTCTGTATCGTCCGTCCAGGTCCTCTGCACCTCCTCTCCGGGGCTCACAGCCACTGGTGTGAGGGCGGTAGGGGAGGTGGGACTCGTTGGGGTGGGGGTGGCATTTTTCCCCTGAATGAGCTGAACCTGTCGAGGATGGGAGAGACGGACAGACTAAGAGAAAGGTAAAAAAGAGTGAGGATAGAGAGGGATAAAACAAAACGAAGAAGTGAGAATTGTTGCTTTTCTGGTAACCTTCTTTCCTCAGAAGGATAAAGTAAAAATAAAGAGGGGAAGAGAGAAGCACTGCCAGGGTGTTAACAAGAAAAGAATGATTTTCTATAGATAATGACTGAGAGAAGAGAGACAAAGCGAAAATAGAAAGTGATAAAGAGATGCTATCTTCATGGCTGATAGCTCCGTGCTATCATCTGATCGTTCAGAAGGAAGAAGGGCGTGATTAGCTCAAATGGAAAACAAGCACAAAGTCACACACTTGATGGTTAATAGCGTAGAGAAGAAAGTGAGACACAGCGGCTACCTCCTCCTCAGATTTCTCTTCACCACCTCCTCCCACAGACTCCTCAGCGATACTCCTCTGGGGGTGCAGGTTCGAAGGGTTCTTTCGCCGTATAGAGCCACGGGACACATCTGTGATGCTCTGAATCTGAAGAGACAACATCAGCGCTGTTAGACTCATTTAAACTATCAGATTAATGCTATTTATCTCTTTATGTCACAGTTAGTTAAAAAGCCACGTACGTGTATTTAAAGACAGTATATTTTAGTTTATTAACCCACTTAATTAGACTTTTAAGTGAACTTAATATAATGTCAGATTTAATAATGCAATAATCAAATGTTGTGTAATAATGTAAAATTTCTTTACAAATTGATTTTAAATCATTGTTTTTTATTTATTCATGCTTTAAAGAACACTTAATATGTTGACTATATATTAAAATACATGAAAAGTACTTGATTATACTTTTATATTACATTTAAAGTTATATTTTACATGCGCTAAATTGCTTATCTATTACAAATTTATAATTATAAATATATTGAAATACATGGTTTCTATTTGACATTTTAAAGTAGACATGACAGTAAAGATTCTCAAGTCAGTTCTAAGATTCAGTCTCTCTATACCCCTCCATTCCGTGAGCCTGCTCTGCTCTGATTGGTCAGATGGCCCAGTCTGTTGTGACTGATTTACTGCAAACAGCAGTCGTCAGTAAAAACTAAAAATGTATAACGAAGTGGGATTCAAATTACTAAAGACTCTTTTAGGCTGTATAGAGTCGATTTTTTATTTTGGGAGACAATAACTTTATTTATTGCGCACTTTCGGATTCACAACTTTGCAGATCGTTTACATTCACAGCTACATTACACACTTCATGAAATGCAGTACTGGAAGTGGCATAATAACAATTGTAATTATACAAAACATGCAATTTTTGTTCAAAAACATTACATTGAATTGCACTTAAAAGACTAGTTCAGTACTAGTTTACTCTCATCCTCAAGTGTGGAACATATATTTTCTGTAGAACATAAAAGTACCTCTCTCTCACGCTCGTTCTTGGTCAGGTGCATCTCCTTCAGGATCTGCGACCGCTGCTCCAACATCAGGGTCTTTTCATAGGTGTAGGCCGAGATGTCGCTGTCATGCTTGAAGTAAATAAAAGAACAAGTTAACGTGGTTGTCAGTATCTGTGCCTGTGTGTGTATGTAAGTGAAGGCAGTGTCAGTTCTTACCATTTCAACCACCTCCACCTCAGCATCAAATCGCAGATGATAGAGGAAGGTCAACAGGTCTTTCTTCATCTGAATGCTGTTGTCGTCCATCTGAGCCACAGTGAAGATACGCATCTTGCACTTCCTCCACACCTACAGTAGAAACACTGTGATTATCCAGAATAGTAATCATCATCAAAGATATGAACTGAACGTGATCTCAGTTTTGATAGTTTTTGTGTGCCCTCATCAGTGACTGATATAAAGTTTGGATAAGAGCTGTATATGGTCTTATCCGCATGTAAAGTACTTCGATCTACAACACTGACCTGATCACTCCATCAACAGTACCTTGTGATGGCGCAGAAGGAAGGGAAGGAGCATGAGCATGCCTCCATCATGGACAATCCACCACACATCGATGTGGCCTTCAGTAAAACGTTCTCCGTTTGATGGATATGCAGAGATGTTCTTCGGCACCAGCAAGGCCAAGTGAGCTGCAGTGGTCTCTCTAACAACCTCTGTGGGGGAATAACAGAAACTCTGTAAACATCATGCACTCAATAAACTTATGCATAAGATTACTTGAGATAATTTGTTATTGTGTTAAAAAATAAATAAATAAATAAATAAATAAATTTCAGGCTTGCTTTGCTTCTTTATTGGGCACCACAATATGAAAACACTACATAAAAACCAAAAGAAGAACTACTATTGTAATACTTTAAGAATTGCAATTTTAATATTTAACTGTAATTCTGTAACTGTAATAAAGATTACTGTTGACTGTAATAAAGATTTCATTATACATTACAACTGTGCAATTACAATTTACGGCTTATATAAATATATATTAATATGGATGGCTGTTTTGATTTATTTAAACAATAATCTTTTCTGTTTTAATTATCTTCCAAATTTAAAATGTTAAACCGTTATGTAAATGACAAAATGCATAGAGCCCTTTAAAGCTTCTCATTGGTGTATACACAAGTTTGGGAAGATGGTTAATGTGGTTTTCACTCCCAAATGTATGTCAAAGCAGCCCAAAATCAAGGGCGGATTCAAAGATGGACAGTTTGGATTTGGTGGATCATGAGCTGGTTACGTGTAAACACACAGTGCACTAAACAAATCTAGCAACTTAATTTACTGTTTTAATCAAAAACAGAATCACCAGCAGAATGACTGGGATATTATATGAGATGATATGTTCCAGAAATGTACTTCTCCTTGGATCCAAGAGCTCAACATTTCTTAATAGGATATATCTCACACTGATGCATATTAAGAAGATGTTTATCAATAATTTGTAATTAATTTATAATTATTATGTTTATCAAGCCTATGTTTCAAATGTAAAATAGATAAAGGCACACTCATTCAATGTACATAAAAGAGCTCTCTTGATGCATATACAGGACTGTTTTTAACTTCCTTTAATTTTTCGTTTAATTCTCATTTAAAGACTGCTCTAAAACTGTGTGATATTTATTTATTTATTATTTTAATGTTATTTGATTCTGTGGGCAAACAATAAAAAAGAATCACAGAATCAACCAAAATACATTCATTTATATCAGCAAAACCATATTCATAGACATTTATGTAGTTAATTTTCTATCTGTGAAGATTTCCCTGCAGTCTTTATCACTGCTTATAACAGGCAGTTTACAATCTTTTATGTGACCATAGCTTTACTGCTTGATAACATAGGATTATCAAGCAGTAAAGCTAGCTGACACAAAAGTCATGAAAAGTTCACAGACTAGGTTATATGAGTCTTTTGTCTTACCAATGAAGTTCCTGCAGCGGTGGTGCTCCTCAGGCTGTTTCCAGTTCTTAGGGAAGCTGACCAGAACCGTATTGTGACGGAGACCACCGAGACCTCCAGCCTGGATCAGGTGTGAGGTTGCATCCCGCAGGTTAGAAGAGATCACAACCTGACTGAATCCCTTCACCTTTTCCACCTCCATCAGCTTCCTTAGGGACTAAGAGAGATGAAGCTTATTAGTGTCTCATTTCTTTAAGAGCTCAGTTTTGATTCTGTATGTGAGCGTACTTGGTCTCCTTTCTGCGCCTGGGGTTGGTTGTTTAAGTAGGTGCCCTCCACACACGCTCCAACGATGGTCAAGCCTTTTCCTGCTTTCAGCTGATTGGTCAGCGACAGCAGTCGAGGCTGTTCTACGTTCTGCTCTGCATCCAGACTCATGAGGACCAGAATCTGGGGCCTGGAAGATTGATGACATTTAAAAAATGTTTTTGGATGAATATAATTTGACATGGCAGCCATACACTGTATGTAACACGTTACTGCTTGTTTGTTGAGTGAGGAGTCATATTGCTGATCCGTCACTGACCTCCAGTTTTTAGTGTGAGGAGGACCTTCCTCCAGCCTCATCAGAGCATAGCGGGCGGCACTCAGAGAGATGCCACGGATCCCATCGCCCCACTCTTTCTCTGCCCTACAAAAAGGAAATACATACATGGTAATTCAGTTTTCTGCGGATCGGGTGTTCAAACTATTCTCAAGTTATAACTTTTAGATATTACAAATGTTTAACACAATAATTTGATGATATTACTGTTTTATTCAGCTTTTTGGAGTGTGCAAGGATTTTACCTGACTGTGTACCTGATGTTACCTGATTATTTTGTTCTATTGACATCACTATTTTTAACAAGAAATAAGAAAGACTTATAATAGTGCTATAAAATGATTAATCATGTCTAATCACATACAAAATGTTTTTGTTTGCATAATATATGAGCATTTACTGTGTAAATTTACTATGTATATAACACATGCATGTATAAATTTTGGAAAAATCTGGTACATTTATATGAAATATATTTATATATGATATAATTCAAATGACTACAAATATATATATTGAACTATTGTTTAAAAGTTTTGGGATAAAAACATTTTTTTTAATTAATACTTTATTCAGAAAAGATGCATTGAATTATTAAAAGTGATGGTAAAACTACAATGACACAAAAGATTTCTATTCCTCAAACGATCCTAAAAAATGCATTATTTTTTTCACAAAAATATTAAACAGCACCACTGTAGTAATAATAATAACTTCACAATAACTGTGACACTGAAGACTTGCGTGATGTGGCTGAAAATTTGTTTTGATTTCACAGGAATAATTAAAATGTTAAAATATATTAAAACGGAGAACACCTATTTTTAAATTATTATTTTATTTCAAATTATTACTGTTTTATGGTATTTTTTAATTAATTAAATATAGCCTCGGTGAGCATAAACACAAAATAAATAAATAAAAAATCATACTAATCATAAAAAATGTTATAATATACTACATTATTATGATTATATTTCAGGAAGAAGGACCCTTAAGGTTTCATCACTTTTCACAGGTCAAATCAAAATATTTTATAAGTGATCATTCATCAACAATCTTCCACTTATAATCATATAAAACTACACAATGTACATTTACAGTGAATAATTACTCAGCTGCATTCTTCAAGCTTTTAAATAAACCCTTCTAGAAAAAGCTAATAGCTTTACAGACAATAATGCCTTTTCTGCCAAGAATGAGATTGATCTAGTTAGAGTGAAACTCATTATGTTTTTTTCCTTTTTTCTCCCGTCGCCTCCTCCTGAGGCTCATTTAGGTTTGCTTACCCGCGGAATTCGATGTACTTGTAGATGCAGCTGGCGATTCCCATGGCAACAATAGCGTAGTACCAGGAGCAGAGGAACATCAGAGTAAGACACAAGCTCATGCCCAAGAGTGACAGAGCCCTGAAGAGAGATCACAGGCCATCTCAGAATCATTTGTCTAATTGTGGTTTTAGTGTCAGCTGTGTTTATAGTAATAATGATTACCACCACTGATGATTTTACCAGTGGAAGGACTTTTTTGAGACATAAAGAACATTTATGTAGTTGCTTCATTTCAAGGTTAAGACTAATGGAGCAGGTGTGTGTGTGTTTTGTACCAGTGGTAGAATTTAAAGCGGGGCCTCCAGTTCGGGGTCCTGAGGAGCGTCTGCAGAGCACAGGCCAGATTTACAAACATGTAGCACATCAGGAAAAACCTGTGGGAAAAACAGATCAAAACTTAATCTGTATGTAAAATAGAAAAAAACTGCCTCTTTGGACAATTTCATGTTTTGTTTAAGTATTTATTTATTTACTTTCACTTACTACTACGATTTAATTTTTTTAAAGGAAATGTTTACTTTCAAATAATAATATAACTAGTTAAAATATTTGGAAATAAGACAAGATTTTTTTTTTTACATTATATTTTAAAATTGCAAAATGCTGGACAAAATGCCATAATAAATATAAATATAATATTTAAATAATATATGACATTTTTATACAATTTTTTATAATAATTTTAAATATTTCCAACTTTATTAACAAAACAATATTTTTCATTAATTTTAAATTATAATTTAAAAGAAAATAGTTTATATTTAATAATTTATAATAGTTTTAAATAATATTTACAATACAAAAAATACAATAATACAATTAAAGAAGGCATACTAAAGTATAGGTAGGAAGATACTTGCATGAATGAAAGGCTATCAGTGGATCATGATGCTTTTTGCAGGCAAATGGTGTAGTTATGACATCTAAGAGCGGGGACTGGCTCATGCCAGATGTTGACCTGTTAATTGAATCCTCTTGACATTTAACTACCTTGGCTTTAAAAACCAATGAGCTGCATTAGCGATAATTTATGTGTATCATATTAAAGGTGTTGAATATTTATGAATTGAATTACTCTGGATTTTATGCTCATAATTATATTAGATCTCTTTGTCTAGACCTGTTTGAAATCAAAGACCAGTCAGCTGTGTTTTAAAGTGGAGAGAAAAAAACTCAAAGCATGACAAAGTCCATACTTTTATCAGCTTGTAATACATATCTGCAAAGATTATAAGAGGGAATAGTGTTAGCAAAGACAAAGTGCTGAATTAATGGTATTCTATTGTGCAGTATACCTGTAAATAAGTTTAGGAATTATTCAAGAACAAGCTATTGGAAAAGAGGCTATTCAGCAAGGTGAAGAGGTTTTATTACAGCAGTAGAGACAGTTTATTGCTGCTGTTTCTCTGGGAATCATAAATAACTAGGTGTGCTGTGTAGTTTTTGTGGGAGTGTTACTAACATGGACAGAATGGGAGCGACTGCATCCAGGGAGGCGATGAGGATGCCAATTTCACAGATGCAGGCTGTCAGCAGGAGAGCCCAGGTAGGTTCACCGTTAGCTTTACCATGACCAAACACCTGACAAGTACAGAATATTATCAATGATCAGTTTGTATGGTTAAATATGGAAGCATCAACAGATTGATAATCAGGGGCAAATGCAGAGAAGTACCCGGAGGAAAGGAATGATGCCATCTCGGGCGATAGCCTGAAGGAGACGGGGCGCTCCTGTCAAACTCTGAAGCCCCGCCCCACAGGTGGAGAAGAAGGAGCCGAACACAATGACCCAGGGAGAGGGCCATGCCAGGGTACCAATAACCAAGTTACCATTGACACCTTCCCCAAATCTGTGTTTAAAACAGTGTTGTTATTCTTTAAATTGCAATCAGATATAATTTTTTTTATGATATAAATAAATTAAAAAAATATTGGATGTATATTAGATGAAAACATTTTCCTCTGCCATTATCTGAAATAAAGCTTAAGTTTAAATATTTAAAATTAATGAAAACTAAATACTAATATTTTAATAATAATTAATAATAATTTTATAATAAAAATGTTAAAAAGCAAATAACAAATCACTGAAAGTAAAGTAAAAAGACAATAAAAATTAATGTCTTTGTGCCTAGAACTGTGTAATTATCGTAAACTAATAGTATTAAAGGCATTTTTGTTGAGTTGAAATATGGCTGACATAAAATAAAAATATTAGATGACACCTTAAATTAAAATGGCAACCTTGGCCATTTACATTAGATAAA
This sequence comes from Enteromius viviparus, assembly GCA_032353835.1. NCBI lineage: Eukaryota > Metazoa > Chordata > Actinopteri > Cypriniformes > Cyprinidae > Enteromius > Enteromius viviparus. The sequence goes on along the minus strand of JAUCNO010001133.1, from coordinate 204,564 downwards.
ATGAAAATTATAAATGACAAGCTAACAAAACAAAACTTTAAAAATTAAAAAGTAAAAACTGAAAATAAAGAAAATAAAAGGCAATTCTAAATATTATTAAATGCTATATTGGTATATAATAACACATACATAAACACACACACAGTTGGGTTTACATAACGTAGGGTTTATCAACTCCACACACCCACACACACACTCGTTTTGTTAAAGTATTTATTTGTAGTTTACACTAAATCAAAATAGAGTTAGAGACTCACTTGTCCCTCAAAACGACTCCGTCCACACAGGCTCCAAACAGAATCACACTAGACATGTCTGGGAGAGCAAAAATTCAGGAGAACGACACAAAGCAGCAAAAAGGCATTCACCATATTTCAGCTATTTTCCAACAGATGGAAACATCAAGTCTTATGATTTTATCACTGTCGTTTCCTGGAGATCCAATTACACTATATTCTGTACATTTCAAGATGTGCAGTTCTGCACTGTGTGAAAGCCACGGGTCATTTATTTCTGCAAAGCTGGAGCAGTTTATTGCCTTTGGTTTATAGGATACAGATGATGGAGGTGGTTGTGATGGCCAGGATGGTACCGATAGGAATGGACTTCTGAGCGTCCTGCAGGTCACCAGAACGGTTTGAACCAGCCATGATGCCTGTGACACACACATACTGTATATTTTATACCTAAAAAACACTGGTGTTTGTGGGTCACATTTTGCCAGAATTGAAGAGATATTATGAGAACAAAGAATGATTTGCACAAAAGCACAAGTAAAATTTAAATTAATGTAACATTACAAAATAAACATAATACAGAAAAAAAAATATTTCTTGGAATAATTCCCCTACTAATGATCCTACTAATGTTGTACTGACCTGTGACAGAGGGGAAGTAGATGCCAACCAGCAGGGTGAAGAAGCTGGTGATATCAGCCAGGACGTATCGGTTAGTGTTGGTTTCTGGGGCCTCTGGGTCAAGCACTGCTGGTATACCTCGCTTCTCTAACACTGAATTTTTCTCCATAAAGGTGCTGAAAAGGTTTTCTGCAAAGAACAAAAAAAGTCTAAGTTTTTCCATGTAATTTTAAAACATACAATGTACAATTTAAAATACACAATGAGTACAGGAGGTTATTATGTTTTAGCAAAAAAATAGTTCTTTTTTTATGCATTTACATTGTTTGGAGCATAAAATAAACCTAATTCCTTTCTCTATTCATTTGTTACGGTATGTCTCCCAAAATGTGTAATATACATGCTTTTAGTCCCGGTGTCCTCATATGAAGTCATATTCTGATTTGAAAACCCATAACATTTTCCTGAGATGTTGATTTGTGCCACACAATTATACAGATTTAAATGATAATTACAAAATGATATTGCATTTCCATAAGATTGTCAAAAAAATTAATGGTAACACTTCAGAATAGGGGTCCAAAATGATGCATTAGTTAAGCATTAATTAATGGTTAATTTGTTCACAATTAAG
>JAUCNO010001133.1:173017-183954 GCA_032353835.1 Enteromius viviparus | reverse complement strand
CTAGGGCTTTTGGAAGTTACTGTTAAGACAACGCATTATTTTCTCGAAAAAACAATGAAACTGACTCAAGATACTTACTGTATCCACATGATAAAGGAGGTGTTGAATATTCTAAAAATATCAATAACTCTTTTAAACTTTAAAATCGAAGTTACGGCCTTTTGCCTTTGCACGGCAGTACTGCTATATTTTTTGCAAAAAACATTTATATAATGTTTTCTTGATGCGGCACGGATTATAAGCGCACAAACCGCGTGTCTACATTTGAAATAACAAACTTGAGCATGCAAAGGACAGCACATGTTAACAGCCCTTAAAGCATGCAGCACCATCAGATGTTCAAAACTAAGCTCTGAATTGATTCCAGAGAAATAACCATGCATTCGGAAAATCTCAGAATTGATACAACGTAATTTCTCGATTCACCATGCATCTATGTATGTCCCAGCCTACTTGTACATCAACTGAACAACGATAGACAGTCAAAGTCAATATTGCTGGTTACTGCATTTTTTATATTCTATATTTTATATTCTATTTTTATTTATATTTTATATTCTCAGCTGGAAAAACACTGTGCCACCAAAGCTTTTTCAAGCGACATTAGAAAGTGTTACAGCTACTTTCAATGAGGTTTCCTTAATCGTGTGGCTTTCTTTTTATATGACGAAAAAATTATATCACAGTTTGTAGTTTTTACTTCCAAAACCTATGATTTAACAGTATTTTGAAGTAACATTTGCAACCGGTTTTACAGACCCACTGTCAATGGCAACTACTAAATGCTTTATAACTACCTGACTCAGTCATGAATTACAGCAGGAACATGTGTTAATAAAGCATTTATTAAAGTATGAAAATACAATTCTTTACCATTATATATATGCTAAAGCACAAGGCATTTACAGCTGCACTTGTAAACTGTTTACTAATAATGCATAATAATGTTGGAACAATGGTTTATAAATGATTAAAGTAATGCTTACTAATGCTTAACATTTCATTCATAGTGTGCAATTATCATAAAGTGTTACCAAAGTACTGTAGCTTTTTCACAAGCAAAAGAAGATTATATAGCAGGTGCACACAAAACACCATCATGGTATTGTTTATGACACTAAAATAATTTTATTAACATTTAACAGCATACCTGTATTTATAATAACTCCTCAGAATCGATCGGATCCATTAGCAAGGCTTTATTGGGAAAGTCAGGTAGGCAATGGTCACAAAGAATGGCAAACAGCAATAGTTCAGGTAATCCGAGAGATCGGTCACAAAACAGGCAATAGTTCAATAGGCAGGCGGATAGAATCAAATACTATACAAACAGACAAAACTGTCTGGGTGGGAACTAAAACTCGGGTGAAGGTTCCCGCTGCTGCAGTTCAGAGAGAGAGCCACAGAGGCATGATTGGTGACAGGGCCTCCCTGCATTATCAGCCTTACAGTTCTTGGTACCGGGCCTGTAGGTGATCTTGAAGTGGAATCGGGAAAAGAAAAGAGACCAACGTGCCTGGCGAGCATTTGGCTGTCATCAGATACTCTAGGTTTTTATGATCAGTGAGTACAAGGAACGGAGTACTTGGGCCCTCTAGCCAGTGTCTCCACTACTCAAGCGGCGCCTTCATCGCTAAGAGTTCTCTGTCCCCCACGTCGTAGTTCTGCTCTGCCTGGTTAAGTTTTGTAGAGTAGAACGCGCAGGGATGCATTTTCGCGGGTTCTCCATGGCATTGGGAAAGGATGGCTCCAATGCCTGAGTTGGATGCATCCACCTCTACAACGAACTGAAGAGTGGGCTCTGGGTGTCACAGGATGGGGGCTGAGGTGAACCGGTTCTTGAGTTCTGAGAATGCCTTATCACAGGATGAATTCCAAGACAGTTTGCTAGTGCCTCTTTGGGTGAGATTGGTAAGCGGGGCTGGCTGAATCCTGGCTGAACCGTCTGTAGAAGTTGGCGAATCCCAGGAAACGTTGGAGCTCCTTTATAGTCTGAGGACGAGGCCAGTTCAACACAGCTGATACCTTCTGATCGTCAATGGGCACACCGTCTGCCCTGATAATGTACCCTAGGAAAGAGATTGTGGAGAGGTGGAAATCACACTTTGACAGTTTGGTGTGCACCTGGTGCTTGATTAATCTTTGGAGTACTGATCGCACATGCATTACATGATCTTGAGAATTCTCTGAATACACAAGGATGTCGTCGATAAAAACGATTACAAACTGAAGATGTCATTGATGAGAGCTTGGAATACGGATGGGCTGTTGGATAACCCAAAGGGCATTACTAGGTATCTGCAGTGCCCTGTGGTGTTGGAAAAGGCCGTCTGCCACTCGTTCCCGGCCCGGATGTGGAGATGGTTGTTGGCACACCTTAGGTCTAATTTTGTGAAAGTCTGGGCAGAACAGAGCTGCTACAATGCTGAAAGAACCAGAGGTAGTGGGTATAGGTACTTGATCATGACTTAATTGAGGGATCGGTAGTCAATGCATGGCCTGAGTGATCCATTCTTCTTCCTTACGAAGAAGAAGCCGGCCGAAGCCGGTGAGGTGAAGGGCCGGATGAACCCCTTGGCGAGCTCCTCCTTGACGTACTGTTGCATGCATTGCGTCTCTGACTGTGACAACAGGTAGACCCGGCCCCGGGGAAGGGATGCTCCAGGCAGGAGCTCAATAGCACAGTCCATGTCATGGTGAGGAGGCAGACGGGTGGCTTTAACCTTACTGAAGGCCTGGCGTAGATCTCGGTAGGGCTCTGGTAGGATCTTGATTGACTCAAAATGTGGGCGGTAAAGAAGATGAGTTATGCTGAGGGTACTTCAGACAGTTCCATTGACAATAGTCGACCATAGAGAGATCTCCTGTTCCCTCCATGAGATGTGTGGATTGTGAAGAGTGAGGCATGTGTGACCAAGGATAATAGGGTGACGTGTTGACTGAGTGACATGGAACTGGATGGTCTCGGTGTGCAAATAACTTGTGATTAGGGTGAGTCTTTCAGTGACATGGTGGATCTTCCCAACTCCTAATGGTCGTCCGTCAAGGCCTGTCACAGCCATGGGGGGTGTACATGGAATTAGAGAGATACCATGGAGATTAGCAAAATCTTGATCCATAAAATGTCCCGCTGCACCAGAATCAATAAACGCCTGGACCTCAATGGAGCGATTCTTAAGTACTATGCACACATCAAGCAAGAGTGAAGAGTTAACAGAGAGAGCGCTTACCCGGAGAGGATTAGAGCGAGGAGGTCGGGATGGGCAGGTGGCACGTAGGTGACCGGACTGACCACAGTAGAGACACAGGTGATTACGAATTCGTCTCTCTCGTTCCTCATCTTTAATTGAGTTTGGTGAAACCGATCTGCATGGGTTTGTCATTGGAGAAGTGGGGTAGTGCAGTGACCATAGTCGATGAATGGTGCCCTCTACGGGATTGGAAAAGCTTATCCACTTTGATGGCCATCTCAATGTACTTCTCAACAGTCTTGCCCTCATCGTGACATGTCAGTTCAGACTGCAACTCAATTCTGAGCCTGCGACGAAACATGCCCTTCAGCCGTTTCCCCTCCCAGCCTGCTTGAGCCGCCAGTGTCCGAAACTGAAGAGCATAATCAGCAGCGGATGAAGAGCCCTGAATTAAGCTCATGAGTTCCTCCTCAGCCTCTCTGTAATAACTCTTCAGAATCGATCGGATCCATTAGAAAGGCTTTATTGGGGAAGTCAGGCAGGCAATGGTCACAAACAATAGCAAACAGCAATAGTTCAGGTAATCCAAGAGATCGACACAAAACAGTCAATAAATAAATAGGCAGGCGTCCAGAATCAAATACCACACAAACAGTCCAGGGTCATAAACGGGAAGGCAGTCCAAACTTGTGAAGATGTGAACAACGTCCACTCCTTATAAAGGCCGAAAAATAAACGAATGAATGGAAACAGCTGCGGCGGAACTCGGGTTCCAGGTGGGAACTAAAACTTGGGTGCAGTGATGGGCAGTAGCGTCGCTACAAGTAGTGACACTAGTAGTTTAACTACATTTCTCAGTAGCGTGTTGGTAGCGTCGCTACTTTCACAATCAAATAGCTTTTCAGTAGCGAAGCTATTTTATTGATCAAGTAGCGCCCACACAAGCTTACGTTACATATCCCAAGCATTTCTGACGCTTAAGAACAAATCGGAAATACAAATGCTACTGATCACTGATCCTAGATCAGTATATGACGCCACCACCGCCCGCAGTAATGTCAGTGACTTCATCTTACTGCGGTTGGTAAATGAGCTTTTTGGTGTTAGGGCCACCTTCTGCATCGGACGCCCGGCATGCTTGGGCGAACACTTTTTGGAAAGATGGCAGAGGACGGAGAGGGATTGATCCTGATTGGGGAGTAACCGTGGCCATACCTCGAGAAGTTCATGACGCTGACTAAGACAACGGTCTTTTTTTGCCATGGTGTTACTGTTTAGAGTAGTTTATAATAATGTTGTTTGTCCAATTGTTCCAAACCAATTTGGCAACATAATAACAAATAACAAAAGATGTTGAGAGTGTGTGTGTATTGTAATCGGAATGCATGTAGTTAAGCTACTTTTGCCATGTTGCTGTAGCTTAGCTTGCTACATTTCTCTGGGTAGTAGCTTTAGTGTAGTTAAGCTACATTCAATGTAGAGTAACTGATAGCTTAGCTCACCACGTTTTCTAAGTAGCTTGCCCAACACTGCTCGGGTGAAGGTTCCTGCTGCTGCCGTTCGGAGAGAGCCACAGAGGCATGATTGGTGACAGAATTAATCTAGTAAGAAATAGTTATTTCAATACTAACAACTTGCAGCAGCGCAAATCTTTTGGAGTTAAAGTGCATGCAATAAAACTTCAGCAGTGAAAAGGCCATTGATCTTATACAATAGCATAAGCATTTGTAAGAATTTAGACTTCCCCTTTCAGATGTAACATAAAATTTATAAGTAAAGTAGTTAAATAAATCATGAATCAAGGTGATTTACTGTACTAAGGTTTGTGGTAGTCAATATACTGGTTTTAGTGTCATTATTTAATGATGTTGTTAATATATTACACACAGGTGATTATCATCAGCTCTGCTTGTTTTTGCGACCCTAAATTCATTTGTGCTGCTCTTAGATTGATTTGGACCGCAGGCTGGAGCTGTGGGCCCTGGTGATTTCCCTAGACAATCATCACCAACTTACTCCTCGCTTACGATGGCCCTGGGCTTTGTTTCTTAAAAACATCATTTTTCTCAATGGTCTCTACAATCGACTCAGCTTTTAAGAAACGCAGCCCTGTTCATTATGATCTGGCAGTATCCATGTTCGTTTGCTTATTGTCAGTAGCTCACCCAATAGATCACTTTCCTCTTCCATTGTGGTAGTGGAGATATGGCCCATATGTTTCAGAGAGGGAATTCTGGGAATGTCAATTTTCACTGTAAATTATGAGATGATTTCTCTGTTTTCATGACCAAAAAGCTAACAATGCAAAGCGTAAAGCTAACACCCTCCTATAGTGAAAATCAAGCTATTAACATTGTTTACATATTAATCTGGTGTTTTAATTGGCTAAGGACAAGGCACATGCAAATAATGTAACAGTCTATACCATTACAAAAAAAGTTTTGCTATTTTTTCCTACCATCAAAATCATAACCATATCTGTCAACCTTCATAATTGTCACGCCAGCGCTGTCTACTGATCCTAGCTCAGCAGTATACACACTCTCTCAGTCACCAGACTTTTAATTGAATACACCTGTTTCTAATCAAGCCCGTTGTATTTAAGCTGCACAAGCCAGAGAGTAGAGTAGAACCCTTACTACCTTATCTTATGGTTGAACTGATCTTCTCGATACCATGGATGTTATGCCTTGCCAAACCTTTTAATCCTCACAGCACTTACCTGCACCGAGCACCAGGAATCATGCATAAACTATCTACTTACGTTCAAGAGGGCTGCCTGTTGTCAAAGGAAATGCGATCAGCAGATCGCCAACAATATGTGAGAAACCCACTTGTGATATTCCTAAACATACTGACCTGATTTGTTCTCAGTGTACCAAAGTGCACCATAGCGATCAGGAGATCGTCAACTCAGTATAAAGGAAACTACCAAGAATATTACCTGAGATACTTGCCTGCTCACCTGCTTCCTCATATGCATTACAGCGATCGGGAGATCACGCACCACACGTGAGAAAGCCTCTCTATTGATTACCTACAATACTTATCTTGTTTACTCACCTGTCCCCTCAGTCACTGTAGCCTCGGAGCGATCAGGAGATCGCTATCTCCATGGATACTGATCCTTTATTCTACTGGAGTTGAAGTTCAGGGAAAGGAAGCCCGTCTGAGTTCAAGCGATTGCTAGTTATATGACTGTGTTCTATCCTCGGTGACTGTGTTCTATCCTCGGTGACTGTGTTCTATCCTTATGTTACAGACCTTAATTGACATCAGGTCTGTAACATAATTAGCCATAAAGGGATGTCTTAGAGAGGCAGAATATTTCATAAGTAAAGGCAGAGGCTCTCCAATCTGTGAGAGTGCATATCTTTGGGCTTTCAGACGACACTGCATTAATCGGGGAGATTCTGTCATTGACATTACCAATTGGGCCCAGGAATAATTACAGAAACCATAGAAGCCATATGTGAACATTGTCCAGAAGTGCTGCCATGTCCTGTGGTCAAAGGCTCATTTAAAATGGACTGTTTCAAATTGGAAAAGTGGTCTATGGTAAAAATGAGTCCAAATTTGACATTCATAGTCACCGTGTCCTCCAGGCTAATGACCTTCCAATCTGTTATCAGCATTCAGCTCAAAAGCCTGCATCCCTGATGCTATGGGGGTGCATAAGTGTATAAAGTATGGGTAGCTTGCATGTTTTGGAAGGCACTATAAATGCAGAAAGGTATATAAAGCTTTTAGAGCAACATATGCTCCCCTCCCAATGATATTTCACCCATGTGTATTTCAGCAGGAAAATGCAAAACCACATACTGCAACTATTACAACACCACGGCTTCGCAGTAGAAGAGTCCAGGTGCTGAATTCGACTGCTGCGGTACAGATCTTTCACCTGTAGAGAGCATTTGGCGCATGAAATAATGCAAAAAATGTCAAAGACAACCACAAACACTTCAGCAGGCAGGAATGGGACCAAATTCCAACACCAAAACTCCACAATACAAAACCTCAGCTATTTTAAGACCTGTAGTAGGCACCAAATTTGCATCACTGTAGCTCATTTTGTGAATAACATTGTAAATTTCTTAGTTTAAACATGTTATGTTCTCTATGTTCTACTGTATTTTGAATAAAAATGGCTCATGTGATTTGAAATTATATTTGCTTTCATTTTAAGTCCCAACATTTCAGAATTCAGGTTGTAAATAATTCTTATGCATGACTATCAGCTGTCCTAGACATTTATTTGAGTTTAAGTTTTTCACTGTATATAGTAAGGAAACTTAAATTTGTCCAGTAACACGTTTTTTTTGTAGCATTTTACAGTCTTGTACAGTTAAAATTACAATAACATGACTGTGAGGCTACAATAAAGAGGCAAAGTTAAGTCACTGTCAACATAAATCTGTTTAACACGATACAATGATTTTGCGGTTGGAGCTGTGATGTTCCTCTAACCCATTAATCTTCTCGCAGCAGTTCAAGCGAGTGTTTCTCCAGGTGTTTCATACGTGTTGATGGAGATGTAGTTCTGCAGGACTCCTATTACACGCTCTGCAGTCTGTGGACCTCCACATCAAACTCCTTCACCGCTCAAAGGTGACAGCTACTCGCAATGAAAGAGTAACATGTGGCCCGACTGTTATTACAAGCAGAGCCGTGAGCGTAATGCTTAAGTGGAAAGGTGTTTTTCCAGGTTGGAGTTAAAACAACTCTCCATGTCTCTCTCACAGCTAATCTTGAGTTGGTGTTGCCATTTTCTCAGACCACAACTAGGAAGTTTGAGAAATGCTCAAGCTGCCTCATCAAGGCAAAGTGGCATTTGACAAAAGCAAGGCATTATGAGATTATCCTGCCGTTGTCCAAGTGCTGCTTCTCACATAGGTGCTCTTTTACTTTTTCTATCATTCCTCATGCTTGAAGTCTTGAGGGTGGTGTCTAGTTACTTGCTTCCATGGCCTGGCTGACCATAGCTGCATTGCTAATCCCAGCGTGGAAAAATACATCTCTCTGACAAATATTTGTCTACACTTCACATCTGTTCAGTGCCTCTGTCAGGGCCCACATCTTTGACAATCAATGACACCATACAGCCCCCCCAACACACACACACACACACACACACATACACATACTGTATACACACAATCACTGGTGAGTTGCATGTGTGTAAGATGACGTGTTCCGGTTAAAGGTCTTTCTGCCTGTCTGTGAGTTTAGTGAGAGTGATATATGAGAAGGGGGGAACCTCAGGAGGTTCAAAACCTTGACAATGAAGTTACTAGACACCATCTGGATGATCACTACAGGCACTAGTGAACTGCTCAAAAAACATTTTTTCTAGACAAATTCCAAAGGCTTTATCAATGCAACTCATGTGAAGTGTGCATTTTTGATTAATTTAATTTGTAGCTTTGATATAGTCTTTAGTATTTCCATTTTTATTACAGAAAAAAAAATGTTTTGGTACAACGCTATACTTAAAGAACCAATTATAATTATTAACTAGCTTCTTATTAAAACATATTACTAGCATATTGGCTGTTCATTAATTAAATTACTTCTAAATAACTTATTAATGACTCATTCTGCATGACCATACTGTATATTAGACCCCTTAATCCTGCAGTACCTCGTACCTAAACGTTTAACTTATTACTTTGTTTATAAACAGCAAAAGGAGTTTGTTTAGGAGAATCTCTTAGATAATAGTAAATATGTGTTCCCTATTCTAAAGTGTTGCCAGTGTTTTAATTTCTGTAATTTTACATTTGCAATAATATATAGTTTCTGTCAAAACATGCTCACTTTTGATGTGTACACTTCTTAAAGTCACTGCAGCAAATCACAAACTGACCAGCTAGTCATCAAAAAAAACAAAAAAAACTGACTGTAAATTCTTCCTATATAATGAATGAACTCTACCATTAATATGTGGCATTTTACAAGAGAGTGAATTTCATAATTGTAGCTTCAGTCAAACAGGAGAATGATTGCAAATGAAGCACCTACAGTAGTCTGTAATTATCTAAGGAGCAGATTAACTCAACAGAAAACGGGAAACTAAGTCTTTTAATGTGCCTTGTAGAGCTTGGCATTACGATTGGCTTACTTACAGTTGTCTCTGCACATTAAACGTCAGACTAATTACACACTTCACCTTTAATCAATACCTTTGGGCCAAAGGAAATGTCAGTGTAATGCAAGTGGATTGTCTCACAAGGACCTCTCCTCTCAGGCTTTTCCATCGCAAAATAACCAAAGTACTAATTAAGGATACGCTGCTTACTGACTGATCCTCTTCTGCCAACAGGAACAAATTAGTCAAAACAGATTTTAGCGTTCCATGCACCTCGGATAATAACAACAACACTGACTAGAGTAAAAAGGTGCACAGGACACAAAACAGGAACAGGAAATGGCCAGCAGCGTAAACAAAAAACACTTCAGGGACTTAATTTCAACCAGCTTTCCTTCTCTCTTTGAAAAATCGTGTTCAAAAACAATGGTCAACGCTAAGAAAAAAGAGGTTAGTCAATATCTATGACTTATAGGTGGTTGCACAATCATAATGGGTAAAAGTCATCTGTCTAATATCTCAATGAACAACTTCCTCTTGGCTCAAAATGACCCATTCAACAGCACTATGGTATCTGGCATCATTAAAGAAGTATATTAAAAGGGACGAGTTTCCAAAGCAGCTGATTCTAATCAGTTCTCTCTTAGGGCTGCTGTGAACATCTGTGTATAGAGATGGGATCTGGTAACCAGAAATTAACAGATGGTGTCCTGAACTTTTATTTTTTTTATTTGACTTTTATTTTCCCTGTTATGTTTCACTACAGCACAGTGCAGCTTATTCCAATCTGAAACACTCTGGACACACTTATTGACAAAATCCCTTGCAGTTAGTCAAATTGAAGTTTCTCTCCATGAAAACACTACTCCTGACTGCGTTGGCCTCAATCAAGAGGGTTGGGTACCTGCAGGCATTTTCGGTCTACGAATCGTGCCTTGAGTTCTGGCCGGCTGATTCCAGTGTAACACTGAGACCACATCCCGGCTACTTGCCCAATGTTCCTACCACTCCCTTCAGGGATCAGGTGGTGAACCTGCAAGCGTTGCCCCAGGAGGAGGCAGACCCAGCCCTAGCCCTGCTCTGCCCTGTTCATGCACTACGACAGTACGTGGATAGAACTAAGGGTTTCAGGACCTATATACTTTTCTCCAGAGAGTTCCCTGTTGGGCAAACCCTGTTGAGTCCTCCTGCACTAGGGCGCCAATGTGGCAGAGCATTGGTGCCAGGCCTTTCAGCTAATGTATTCTTGAAAGCTACTGTCTGGCTAGTGTCCATATGAGTGGCGCAGCAGGAGCGTGTTGGGCCCATAACCCAGAGGTCGATGGATCGAAACCATCCTCTGCTAAAGCTTTAGGGGGCAGTCGTGGCCTAATGAAAAGGGAGTTGGGCTTGTAATCCAAAGGTCGCAGGTTATTATAAAAATATAATATAACATGAAATATCTATTTTCAAAATAGTTAAAAAACAACAACAAATATACAGTGAGGTCAATAAGTATTTGATCCTGTGATTTTGCAAGTTTTCTTAGAAAGGCTTACCCACGTGTCACTAATGCAAAGTGCAGTTACTCCAAGGCAATTGTTGTCCCACTTTCCTGACAAATAATACGTCACACTGCGCATGCGTGAAATGCACTAAAAAAATTTACATAATTAATA
>JAUCNO010001133.1:157255-172917 GCA_032353835.1 Enteromius viviparus | reverse complement strand
GTCCTCAGTTAAAGTTTGGATGCGTGTCTCTAGTTCTAGGATCTTCTCTGTCAGCCTAACTATATCCCTGCATTTATTACATGTGAAACCCTATAAAAAACTATAGTGTAGTTCAAACTGGGTCTGGTGGATCCGGCCACGCTGGATCCGGATCACAGACCGGGTCTGGCAGATCCGGCAAATCTAAACCCAAATCGCAGACCGACATAACAGGGCACAGCTCTGCGTACCGGGAGTAGGACCCGTTACCTGCGGACTATGCACCGCAAGGACTCTCAGCCGCTCTCCTGGCGGTGTTACATCTAGTTTCCCTTGCACCAGCTGTACTAAGTCCTGACTACAACCACAGACATTTTCAAATCACTGAGGTGTTGTGGCTGTAGTCTGAACAATTGAAGATGGAGGCTGGGGCATGGATGGACTGTTGGGAGGGCTGGGAGATGGTAGGTGTCTGTCAATAGGAGGTGAACCTGATTGCTCTTGCGAACATGATGGACCTGGCTCAAGTTCAGGTTGACGCAACCCTACTCCTCCATGGAGGTCAATACTAACGCAAATCCCATCTGAGGCAGTTGTTCCAAGAAATGACAGTGACAGTATGACAGTAAAAATGTATTTACTTTATTTTATTTATTTTGATGTGAGATAACCAATTGTTGATAAAGAAATTGATAAATAATTCTACTTAAATAATTAAGGTTTTATATAAATATCATAAATGATGCTGATGTAATTTCCGGCAAGGACTGTTAGAATTTGTTTTATGTGAGACTAGACCAAGACAATGTTTTTACAGTACGGCATTTACAGTTAATTTATGTTTTTAATCATGCTCAAGAAGAAATTACAGGACTTCAAGTTGAATATACATTCACACAAGTAGAAGAAGAAACGAAAAATTCGATTGGTTGCTATAACAGCATGTGCAACAATGACGATCCATTCTACATTCTATCACTGTGTGAATATACAGTAACGCTGGAACGAGTGCCAGACAAGAGTGAAGCAAAACAGTGCAAGAGAGAAACGGATGACTGACAAATTTAGCGTCATTTCAATCGCAGTCCAGTTACGATATGCACCACAAATGTACTAAACCGCTAACAGTTACATTTGTTTTGTAAACTGTGTGTTTCAGGTTTCTGGATGGACATCGGCCAGCCCAAAGACTTCCTGACAGGCATGTGCATGTACCTGCAGTCTGTCCGGCAGCAAGCCCCCGAGCGGCTCCGCACTGGGCCAGGCTTCCTTGGAAACGTTCTTGTGGTGAGACATATTTTACACTCCCTATTTCAACATTAATTACTTCTTGTTTGGTCCGATTTATATCCATTATATAGACTGTAAACACAATGCAGTAGCACTAAATAATCTTACTTTACATATTTGTAACGTTTTGTAGCATCTATTTAAAGCAAGTCAGCTCTTTTGATAGCTATTATCAGCGAGTAGAGCATCAATTTACTTGAATTGGGAAAGGATCAAACTATGTTTGAGTTTCACAGTGGAGATTCATAATTAGACAATAAGTGTCTGAGCCACTATGAACTAACAAAACATGACTGAGGAAATTGGAAAATAATAACTAAATAATGGATAATGTTTAAACACACTGTACATTTTCTCTAATACACAGTAAATATGAAATGTGTTTTGTATTTCTCCTATCAACATACACCGTGCCTAGAAGCATATTGTAAGCAGAATGTTATGTATGTACAAAAAATATATAAAAAACTGTAACCACAACCCAGGACCCAACGGCAGTGATCGGTGAAAACTGTACCATCGGGCCCAATGTGACGATTGGGGCAGGAGTGGTTCTGGAGGATGGCGTAAGAGTAAAGCGCTGTACCATCCTGAAGGGGGCGCACGTACGCTCCCATTCCTGGCTGGAGTCCTGCATTGTGGGATGGAGCTCATCAGTGGGGCAGTGGGTGAGTTTCACTGTTCAAAGAGCACTATCTTTTCATGTATGAGTTCTTTTATGAATAATTTTAAACCAAGAACCAAGCTTATTATTATATGAATGTCAATATTAAAGACTTCTATTTAAATCATGAAAGTACCCTAGTAAAAAATGCATAATGCATTAAAATGCATTTATTTCACAAGTATACTACAGATACATTTTCATATTGTATAATTTTCATATTCATAGTACTTTAACATGCACTGCAGTTGTACTTTTAGTATACTAAACTGATATACTTTAAGTCTGCTAAATTCGAACAATTAATTTTATACGTAATGCTCTTTGTTTGTACGAAAGTAGTGCTGAAGTTCAATTAAAGATATACTTATTACTTATTATTCTTATGGTTGTGTTAAAGTGTAACCACTGGAAGTGTACATCATGTACACTTAAATATTTGCATTTAAAGATTGATATTTATTGAAGATCATACAATCCTCATTAAAAGTGACATCAAAACAAATTTTAGCTTTATATTGAGAAAATTACAATGTGCACAAGTAATATACCAAGTAAAGTTGGTTATTACACTAGTAAAAAAGTAATATATTTAAAACACTTTTATTTTATACTTATATATAGTGTAGTTCAAATCTAAACATAAATCTTTACATATTTACTATAATTGTAATTATGTAATTACAAAAATGTAATTACATAATTACATAAAAATGTCCTGTCCCACCCTTTTATTCAAAAACCTCCATTTGCTAGTTTAACAGTTCAAAATTTTCTCTTATAATGCCTAATTATGTCAGAGATCAGAGACCATAATTACTTCGGATAATTTCTTCAGTTCACCATTTTCTAAAGGATCATTCCAGCTGGAATCATCAAATTTTGGAAAAGTTCCCCATCTGACCTCCTCAGATTTGTCTAAAAAAATCTATGTGATGGGTAATATGCCCAATAGATCATATACAAAACTTCAGATCTATACTGTGCCTACTTTTTTCACAAAAAAAGGTTGTTTTGGCATCACAGTCTGTTCAGACTGAAATATTTCCAGAACTAGGACCAAGAAATTTTCTAAGCTAAGAGTCCTAGTTCAGAACTGCATGAATTACAACTCACAGCATTGTTACTGAATTTACACCTGAAAGCTGGCCCTCTACTTTTCTTTAAAACTATTACTTTAAGGGTTTTCAGATGTCCATAGAAACCTACATTTTCAATGTATAAGCATCAAACTTGGCAAATGGTCTGATATAAGACCAAGATGGCGTCTCTCCAGTTTCTGCAGTTTTGCAGTATTATTCTTACACTTATAACTTATATATATACACTTATAACTTATACCTATATCCTGCACTTGCTGCTATTGCACTACTGGTTAGACCTAAATTGCATGTTGTTGCCCTGTACTTTATTACCCCATACTTTGATATGAGACAAAGAGTCTGATGGATGTTGAGATATTAAGGTCCAAAAATTTAAAAAACTAATTTACACCAATGTCCAGAGCAATATTTCCCATGAATGACACCAGGTGTGAACATGAAACTTTTTTTTTAAAGGCATGTTCTTATTGATAAAATATAAAAAAATGTTGGATGGGGTTTTGCCTCATTTTCTGTAAAATTGCCTCATGGTCCTGGCACAACTAGTTCTGGAGATATTTCAGTCAGAACATGGTCACTCAGACTGTGATGCCAAAACAACCTAGATTTTTTACAGATTTTTGCACAGTAGATAGGGCATGTTATCCATCACATAGATTTTTTTCAGACAAATCTGAAGGGGTCAGATGGGAACCATTTGATGATTCCAGCTGGAATGACCCTAAAGGGTTCAGTTGAGAGGACTGAAATGGCCATAGCAGAAGCTTGGTTTTGTGCTCAGTGACCCATTTTTGTGTTGTTTTTGAGTTTTGCTTAAATTAATGTAGGGTTGGAAGATCCAAACATGGCTCATTGTAATATTTCATTATAAGATAAGTCAGTGACTTTGAAATTCTTAATTATTGCCCTGATGATGGAAATGGGAATTCCCTAGCTCTTTTCTTAAAGCCAAGCAGCACATCAGAAATATATTCTTTATTTTTTTTTTGTAATGGATGATTAAAGCAATTTGGACTTTTTTTCCCCTCCTTTTTACATTTCTGTAAAACAGGAGGTCAAGGATGGACAATTTCATAATGTCTTCAGTTCATAATCTCAAAATTGTAAATATGAATGGAAATATACTTCAGAGATATTTTACTCATAAGAAATTCTAGGGGTAGCAATAATTGTGTATTTATGAAAAAAATAATAATGATATTTCCCAAATCCAGCGTTCCCCCAAGGTAAATTCTTATTCTACAATGAAAGGTTTAATTTTTGTGATTTTTTTTGTTTTTTGTTTTTTAAACAAAAGATCAAAAGAATTAACAATGCAGATTTATTTTCACAGCCTGTGTGATTTGTATGACGATGATTGTGTTTGTCAGGTGCGGATGGAGAATGTCACAGTTCTAGGTGAAGATGTGATTGTGAATGATGAACTCTACATCAACGGTGCCAATGTCCTGCCTCATAAATCCATCACAGACTCTGTTCCTGAACCACGGATTATCATGTGAAGGACCCTTCACACCCCTCACAAAGTGCCCGAGTGTGCAACCACTGGATGACAGGAGAATCAAGCGCTGTGCTTGATGAGCATGTGTTATTTGTGAAGAATCTGAAGTATGCAGTCACTGACTGTGGAGTTTGGGAAAGTGCTGCTGCAAGAAAAAAATCACATCTATAATAGATGATCTCCAGCTGACATTTATGACCCGTCAAGTGCTGTTTTTATTTCCCTCTGTCTGCAATGTGTTCCCTATTACTGACAATTAGTCCATGACACACCTTACTTGGGTGCATTTTGTTGATTTTGAGACACTAGTAAGCTTTCTAGTTTGTTTTCTTTTCATTGTGTTTTTTTGTTTGTTTATAAACAGAAACATGTAATTCTTTCAAGATAAACTCGGTGCCTGTAGAAAGTATGTGTATGTATCAGATGATGCAATAGCTGATTACTGTAAAGACTGTTCACACATAAAACTTGTACTAAATTATGCAAGTCCTTTTTTTATCCATTGCTCAAGGCTGTGCAGATGAACAAAGATGAAAAAAGACATTCAAGACTCAAGAAGTGATGTGTCTGTACACAAATAAGGATTTTTAGCCTCAATGTCTTTTCTGTATAAAGAAAAAAAAAAGTTACGTGAAACATATTTACATGTTTGTATGTGTCATTTCTTGACCATAAACATCCAAGGCATAAAAAATCAAGTAGAATGCATTCAGTTTAACCTATAATTAGAAGTTCTTAACTCTTAAATTATGAACTACACATAATTTTCCAAACTGTTATGCTACCTGGCAAAGTAGCCAATAGTAGCCGTTTTTAATTTAAATAATAACTTAAAATTCACTAAATAGTTTTAAAATGTTTTTATTGTTATCATGTTTTATTGTGTTAGCTGTTAGTTTTTTTTTACCTATTCAAATTAAGCCAAATGATTAATATTGACATACTGATTAATTGTAATGAAGAAAATAAAAGATTTTTGAAAATTGTTAAAAAACCCAAAATCAGCCAAATATTTTCCTAATTCCTTAACAAACAATGCATCAATTAAAATCTTATTTATTTAACTTTCATATTATGTATAAATCCTAATTTCCAAAAAAATTAAGTTGATATAAGTTGATTTTTCGGTCCAGGGTCCCATTTGTGGATGAAAACATGACTTTTCTTTAGACTGCTGAATGGGTTCTCGGGTCGACGCCCTCTTGGCTGCTTTTCCATATAATTAAACGCGGCGTTTGGAGGAAACACATGAAACAATGAAATGTGAGACTGAAGTGTGTTAATCTCAGATTCACGAGTGATGTAATGTCTCATTCCGGTCATTGTTAGTAGTTTTAAGCATTGAATCGGGCAGAGGAACGCATTCGGAGCTCCGCACCAAACTCTTTGGTCTAACTTATCTCAAGAGAGCGATCGCAAACAGACTCTCCTGTCTGAATCAGAATGGATGTGCTCGCAAGCGGACAGAAGGTACGTTATTCTGCTGGATTCGAAATTGTATGAACTCTCTTATTTTATATATTTACAGAACACTGCACGCGTTTTAAAGTAGACTGTAAAACAACTACTTTTTGTTTGAAAAAGTACAATTTGGCAATTTCAGGCAAGTTCTGTAAAAATCATCACACCTTCACAGCAGTGCTGATTTTCAGACCATTACAACTGCTCAGTTAACATTTAGTAACTTTTTGGACACAGTGTTGTTGCTTTTGTCTAATCTTACACTGGAAGGTGATGTAATTTCTCATTCCTGCTCGAAAGAACAGTAATAGGCAGAGCAATATCACCAGATACACCGAAACGAAAATATAAATAGACATGACAGACTTTCTGACAGAAATTATATGATCGCGGGTGATCAGAACAGAAGGTAAATTAAGTTATACTGAAATTATGATCGCGGGTGATCAGAACAGAAGGTAAGTTAAGTTATAATGAAATTAAACTAGTGTCGTGCGCCCTGAGGTTATACAAAAAGGTGTTTATTTTCGCCTCCAGTAGCGCACACTACTGACTGACTGTTAAACTTGTATGTGTGTTTTGATTCCTGTACAGCCAAAAAAGATGCAAGAAGTGCACCTTATTGTCAGATTTACATAATATTTCATTTACACATAGTTTGGCAATCTCTTTGCCCCAAAATGGGGCGTTCTTGCTAAAACGGGACTGCTGGCAGCACAGAGTTGAGGTCCAAGATAAACTGGGAAACTGACATAACCCGTACTTCTTAGAGCCAAGTTTCGAGATAAAGGTAAAAGTAAAGATCTCTCTCTCTCTCTCTCTCTCTCTCTCTCTCTCTCTCTCTCTCTCTCTCTCTCTCTATCTATCTGTCGTTTTTTAGTTCTGTTCAGTTCAATTTAATTCAATTCAGTTTAATTCCAATTTCTTTTGTGGCATGACAAAAATATGTTTGTATTGTCATTGCATTAAGACAAAGAAACTGGCTTAGAACGTCTGGACATTTACAAAAGGACATCCGATCATTCATTTTATATCTTTTTGTGGAAAATAAATAAATGTTTTGACAACAGCCCGCAGCTATCAGCTAATCAATCCCCTTGTTACGATCGCCCAATCAAACCAGTTTCAAGCACTATAAAACCACAAGCTTCCCGTTCATTCCCATCTCACTTTTGCAAAACCACCCAAAACCAAAAAAACTACCTCCCTTAAACGGATTTTCCATACCGGGGGCAGCTGGAGTTCGAGTCGGACGCCGAGCCCTTACACTCGGTAGGGTTACAATTGCTAGGGTTCGAGCCCGCCGTTCTCCCGGCCCGCTCCCTGGACAGCACGCCAAACCCGCTTACCATTTCAAACATGAGGACGCGTGAACACTTGAAATAAATAATTGCTAAATGGTTTAGAAAAATACTAAAACTAATGACCATTGGCAATATTTTTTTAAATGCGACTGTCATACTCTTTGCAACCTTCAGTGTTTAAACCATTTTTATTGAGAACACAGTGAAACATGAGAGGAGAGGAGGAGAATGAGATCAGGAAATGACACAAGCCAGGTTTGAGCTCAGGTTGATCGCAAAAGTGTCATCCAAGTGCTCAAGGTCTGGCTAGTAGATGTCATACCTACAACATCTGGATGTAAAAAAAAAAAGAAAAAATTTCTACTCAGCTGCATTCAAATGGCTATTCAACACAAATATGTTATTTTATTATAGCAGATGTTTTACCAGTTTCTGATGTTATTTTAGGTCCTAGAAAGTGTAAAATGGACTTTTCCTCATCTGCTGCCTTTGATTTCAAAGCAATAAAATTAGTGACGTCTAGTCATTTCCCCTCAGTGCCAGAGTAATGTGTCAAAGCAAACCAAGAGCTTCCTCCAGGTATTTTTCTTGTTGCAGCTACATGTACAGTAGATCACAAACAAACAAACAAAAAAAAACAATTCACATATTAAACATATTTAGAAAGTGAACTCAAATGCACTTTCAGTGCACTCTTCTGTGAAAATATTATTACATCATATGAAGGACAACATCCTGAACAATCGAACAAAGTGTACAATTGAGACTAGAAAGGTTTTGCATTTTTCTCTGTGTGTTTCCTTGTTTTTTTTTAGAAGGGACTGTTACTTTAGATAACATGACATAATAGTTTATACAGTTAAACTGTAGTCTTTTCTGAGGAGTGAACCACAAACTTATTTGACACTGGTGTTGAAACAGCATTTTTCCCTGCTGTGTTGAAACGCGCAGACGGATTGACCAACTGAGCTCCACAAATCATGTGGATTTTGACTCTAGCACGTCTCTGAGCAATTACTGGATAGATCTGCTTGAGTGCTTATAGATAGTTTGGCCATCATTCCCAAAGCTCCATTATGCAACGAGGGGAGAGGTACGCTCCTGAACTTTGATACATTGACTTGTTTCTTGCCAAGCTACAGTGGTTGAATCAGTCATGACAAAAACAAGAGTGAAACAAACCGTCTCATAGCATCTTGTGGTGCACGTACATGTACTTTCTCTTATTTCAGGTCAAACTGTCACCGGACCTTGCCTTCATGATTAAAGAATGCGTCCCCACATTTCAACCCATGGCTATGCTTCCTCACATGAATGCTTTCTTTATGTGTTTTTTATTGATTAAGAAATAATATAAAATTTTTTGAATCAGTAAGTTTTTGTTTTTTTTGTTTGTTTTTTCAGCTCACTTTCATTTAGTAAGAACACTTTTAATGGATCAATTGAGGGCTAATGTTACCAGAAAAAAAAATGTGTATCATGGTTTACACAAAGTTATTCTAAGAAATGTTATTTGAGCAGCAGATCAGTATATCAGACTGATTTCTGAAGGACCATGTGACACTGAAGATTAGAGTAAAGATGCTAAAAATCAGCTTTTCATCATATGAATAACTTTAAAAGTTATTTTATAAAAGTATTTTAAAAGTGTAATTTTTGTGTAAGT
This sequence comes from Enteromius viviparus, assembly GCA_032353835.1. Lineage (NCBI taxonomy): Eukaryota > Metazoa > Chordata > Actinopteri > Cypriniformes > Cyprinidae > Enteromius > Enteromius viviparus. Next base: position 163,949 of record JAUCNO010001133.1, on the reverse strand, counting down.
TTTCCAAAATATTACTTACTTTTTTTGCATTTTTTATTAAATAAATGCAGCATTTGTGAGCATAAGAGACTTATTTCAAAAGTATTCAAAATATTTATTATTATCATTATTATATAATATTCTCTATTTAGAATAATAAAAATGAAAACCATGAAACAATTTAAAACAATTATTATTATTATTATTATTATTATTATTAAACATATTGCAATAAAAAAACAGCTATTTTAAATTGTAAAAGTATTTCACAATATTACAGTTTTTTCTGTATTTTGTAATAAATAATGGCAGTCTTGCGAGCATAAAGGACTTAATTCAAAAGCATTTGAAATCTGTATTATTATTATTAAGAATAATAGCAAACTTAAACCAAAGAAATAACAAAGCTTGAATTAAAGGAATTTCCATACTTGTTGGCTGATTTTCTTTACTATAACAAACATTCAGTACGTTAATGAATGTATGAATATGCAAGTGTGACCAAACTTTCAAATTGTAATGTATGTTTCACAAAGTAAAAAACAAAACATAAAAAACACACTGCAAAATCAAAATGTTTCCTACTTTGTTTACATACAGTACACTGTGGGCACAGATTTAGAAAAGTGTAATGGTACAAAAGTATATAATAATAATAATAATAATAAAGTTAGCCGAGGTAGAGTAGGAGGGACACACTGTTTTGCTCTAGACGTTTCCTATTTCCTTCAGAGCTCATGATTAGCCTCCCATGCTAATGGAGAATTTCCTGTGTTAAGAAAACGCCATTCAAACAAACTGAGACAGGGCAATACTAAATTACACACAAACAGGCTAGTCACGACATGCAGCCTTGAAATATCAAAAAGAGAGAGATGTCCAAACATACATTCTTTTGGACATATGGAAACATTGGCTTTAATAATTTCAGCTATTGAAGAAAAACTTTTTAATGTTTGACATGGATTAATATACATTATTTTTCTTGGTACCATATCCGACTGATTTTGAGAGGAGCCACACATGGAAATATTAGTAAAGGTTTTATGCAAGCAAACGCTTTGAAACCACCTGCCGCCGAGTTTCTTTTGATTCCAACCTGAGATGTAATTCTCTAGATTAAATCATATTTTCTGTTCTGTTTGTTTTGTAATACGCGGCTTACTGGTTTTGAGCAATCACCTGACCGACATATTTTAGTGAAATCTGACACGCCATATATAATTATACTTTGTTGAGTTTCATAGTGGATTCCTCAGAGAAGCCATATACCAATCATGTTGGTAGAAGGCCAATCAGAGAAGCCTAGTTGAGATATAATTTAGCACGTCTTCTTTTTTTAACTTCAGCACTTTCCACTCCATAGTATTTTTTTTTCTTGCATGTCCTCTCTTGACCGATACCATATGCCACACATTCAAGTTTAAGCAATCTCACTCTCTAAATTGGATTTGGAACCTCCTTTCATCCTTAATTCCACTTTTCTCACTCAGCTTTTCTCCTTCAAGGAATGGGATCACGTCGCTGTTCCGCAAAGAGGGCCGTGTCTAATTTGATCCTGACATGCGCAGACGTTTCCATGGCAATTAATGAAACAATCCCGAAACAAATTGGTGGCGGGTGTATAATAAACAAGCGGACTAAGGCATTCTGACTGTGCTCATAACTTACGGCCGAGCTTGATAGCATCTAGCTAATTTGAGGAGGCCTGCTCTTTGTAAACGGCATTTCCACCCTTTGAAGGACAGAGTTGCAGTCTTGTAAACTTCTTCCAATCCGGCTAGGCTCTTCTAAGGCAATGTTGAGAGAGACCGGAGGCCGGACAGATGTGGGAAGGGTCAAGGAAATGGAGCAAAACAAATTTACGAGGCATAGGGACTATATGAATGCTGGGGAGATTATAGCTTTGAGTTTGCCTGCAGTGATAAAGAGCTTTTCCTGAGTCATTACTGGGACGATGTGAATGTTCTAGAAGGGCGGTTCTCAAGTGCTTCTCCACTAATAATCAAGGCTCTTTTTGCTGGTGTTTTAGTGTTGAATTTCAATAAAAATAGACTTTCGTGGGAGCACCATGATCAAGCGCACCTCTTGAGGTTCCTTACATGACCACAATAATATGGACACCTGGACACCTCACTGAACTTCACTTGCTGAATGTTCTAAAGCATTAATATTTAACTAAATTTTTTTAAGCATTGGACTTAAACAGTTAGTTCACCAAAAATGAACATTCTGTCATCCTTTACTCACCCTGATGTTATTTCAAACCTTTCGTGCTCATTCAAAACATAACTGAAGATATTTTTTTAATGAAACCTGAGAGAATTCTCTCCCAACATTGGAATTTCATTTCGCCGAAACTTTCCGTCTTCAAAGAGTAATCCAAATAAATTGAGTGTTCTAATCCAAGTCTTCTGAAGATACACAGTGGTTTAATATGACGAATAGATTTAATTTAGGTTTTTATTCACAATTAACATTCATACACCGAGAACATAAAATATGAAGCTCACCATAGTTGCTTTATTAGGGATAGTTCACCCCAAAAAACGAAAATTCTGTCATTTATTACTCACCCCTATGTTGATCCAAACCTGTGAGACCTTTGTTTATCTTTGGATCACAAATTAAGATTTTTTTGATTAAATAAGAGTTTTCTGACCCTGCATAGATGGCAATAGAAACACCACATTCAGACCCAGAAGGTAGTAATCATAGACATATATAGGTAGACGCCACATTGGCTGCTGGAAACGAGAAATGGGGCCGCCATCTTAGACCGGTCACCCGCTCCACTTAGTCTAATCTGTTTAGCAGGTGTAATGAGCTGTCAACGCATTTAATTAGTCATATCTCACCGAATACCAAACGGATTTTCACGCGTTTTTTTTTGCTGCAAAGATCATAATTGTAGATACATGACGCATTGTTTTGTCCAAAGTAACATTAATACAAAACAATATAATACTTAAATTTAACAGGGAACAGATTGAGATGTTGGTCAGATTATAAAAAATAAACTACGTCAATTCAGTCCATAGCATAATGAAATAAACAATGAAAATTAGGGAAAATAGCAACAATAAACAATGTCAATTCAAGCAAAATATAATTACAGCATGGTAAAGACTACATTAAGGAGAATATCAGTAATGAACAACAATGTCAAATTAATAAACAGCCAAATAAAAAAAGGATAAAAGTATACAAACCATAACGCATTGGAAGTGCTTAAAGAAATAAGTCCATGTTGTAAGTCTTTAGACCCTCTTAAAAGACCCAATACTATCACAGGAATGGAGATATTCTTTATATTACTGTTAAGCTCTGTTGACCTTTGCAGCAAAAAAAAAAACGTGTGAAAATCCGTTCGGTATTCCATGAGATATGATTAATTAAATGCGTTGACAGCTCATTACACCTGCTAAATAGATTACACTGAGTGGAGCGGGTGACCGGTCTAAGATGATGGTCGCATTTGTCGTCAGCGCTAGTAGGGAGTATCGGTCGATGGGGCGTCTACTATATATATGTCTATGGTAGTAATGACATCTTTAAAATAGTCCACATTAGAGGTTTAACTGTAATTATATGTAGTTACGAGAATGCTTTTTGTGCACAACGAAAACAAAAATAACTTTATTTAGCAATATATTCTCTTCCGGGTCATTTACGCTCTTGCATAGAACCTGTGTGATATTCTCATGAAAAACACTATTTTACCTGTGCTTACTACTTTTCTGGGTCTTGAACTTCGAAGTTTCATTGTTGTCTATGAGGAGTCCGAAAGCTCTTGGAATTCATCAAAAATATCTTAATTTGTGTTCTGAAGATGAATGAAGGTCTTACAGGTTTGTAACAACAAGAAGGTGAGTAGTTAACAAAATTGTTTGGTGCACTATCCCTTTAAGGGTTCTTTACTGAATCATCGATTCCAATAAAGAACTTTAAGAGAGTGTACTAGATGTTGGAGCATGACTTGATGTTATTCAGACACAGATGTTTTATTGAGCCAATATTTGTTCTGTTTCATGGTGTTTATTGCTTTGACAACGAAACTTGGTTGCAGTGGTGGAATTCTTACCTTTAGAGTTTCTTATTTAATGAATGATTGTAATCTTTATGTATTTCCATTTAAGTTTTCATCGTCAGAAACTACACTACATGATCAAAGAACACTGATGTTGAGTGGAAGTCTTGCTGTTTAAATTCATACCAAAGTCATTCAAAGGTTTTTGTCTGTTTTTTGTGCAGCTTAGAGAAGTTCTTCCTATGAACTTTGGTGTGCCCTGTTCTAGTATGTTTGATTTTATGTAGTAAAACTTTTGTTAGTTAAGGGTGTAGTTAAAACAGCTGAAATGGATAGCTAAAAGCTAAAATGTTCACATACTTTTGATTATGTAGTGAAATATCTGATGATAAAAACTTCAATAGAAATATATAGTAATATATAATATATAAATATATAATCATTCAATGGATGAGAAACTCTAAAGGTAGGAAGTTCACCACTGCATGCAACAAAACACAATGTAAGAGAACAAATATTGGCTCAGTGAAACAGTTACAATTACCATGACCAATAAAAGTGAAGGTATCCAACTGTTTTGCCAAAAGATTATCAGATGATAGCACCAAATATATTTACAACGATCACTGTGCTTATCAGTCATTGGCTCAGAAACCCAAACACAGCCCAACTAATGGCTAGACTATTTCTGCCACCGTTATCCAATCAAGAACAAGTTGTGTCAGTCAGTACCTCAATGTATCCAAAAATTCAATTTAGCCGACTTCATCAAAGGTTCATTTAATCAATGCACAAAGACTAACCAAGTTAAAATGTAATTTTCCCAATATCTGTCAGGAGCCGTATCTATTGACAAGCCAAGCATGCCGCTTCTAAATGTTTATTTGGGCATGAAAGCAGCGAGGTGAACTTTTTAAAGAGCCACTGGCCGTCAACACCTCAGGCTGTGCCAGTCTTCACCCCAGCCCCTCTGGACATCTACCACAGCCAGCTATGGCACGTTCTCACGCACAGACTAATGACCACCTGCCAAGTCTGTCAGCTCCAACACTTACTGCTGCGGTTCCCATTGACAACCCTTAAACACACACACAGAACAAGAAAACATTCATGCATGAGAACACAATTACAAATATGTGCTGTTTATATATACGATGAAAAAAGCAATATGCCCTGTATTTGTCGTCTCAAAGCATATCCACTTAAACGCTACAATTGGAGAAATACTGCCCCTTCTCTGGGCTTTTTACTGTTTCCTTCAAAGGGAGTGTCCACCGTCCTCCAAAAAGAGGTGTAACGAGTGCTGACAGAAGCTTTCCAATAGTGTTTACTGCTACCTGCACACTGAGCAGGGGACATCTGTATACTTGGTAACTTCACTTATGTTGCAATATTAAAAACTAGTTCTGAAGATTAGCAAATGAAATCTCTTTAATATAGGTGTATACATTATTTTAAATTTCATTTTAAAGCAGTCATTTTGTCAAATTATATTTAAAAAAAAAAGTAATATTTTGTCTACTGGGAACTTATTTGTCATTTTACCCATTTCTGCAATTGTTTAATGTGACGACACAGATAAATAATCAATAATACTGTATATTCCATAAAATGTATTCTTAAAAAAATAAATGAATAAAATTCCAGACCCCTGACTTCCTTTTTCATGCTCATTTTCAGTATATATACTTGTAAATGTATGTTTTTATGACCTTCCCAGTGCCCTTCAAACAACTACTCCCTACAATTTAAAATCTCACTTAAGAGAAAAAAGTGGAGCAAGAGAGAGAGAGAGGAGAGGGGGCACCTGTGCATTGTCATCAATCAAAATAAGAGACTGTAGAAGAGCTTTTATTGCTCAATCCAATTAAGCCCTTAACAAGTTCAGATGAGCCTCTCGCTAATGAGTCACTCCACTTCCACAGAACATTCATCATACCGCTCGCTAATGGACCTGGAGCCAGCAGTGACCATTCAAACCCGCATGCCCCGCACCACATTGTAAATACGGTGTGAGAAAAGTGATATATAATGAATTCTACTAACTTTGTGTCAAGCTTTTTTGTGTGTTCTAGTTTTATGTCCACATCATTAAGTTAATTATTAACCCTATACATTGCCAGGAGATTATATGAATTAATTATATGCATTTAAAATACATTTATTTTATAGTTTTTTAAGTAGTTCAAACATTTTTTACTGACATATTGGTTACGACATTCTGATATAAAGATCAATAAACGTATAATTATTTGGAGTACTACTTGTGCACATGCTAATTTCTTCATTTTAAACCTCAAATGGGTTTTAATGTCAATATTAATGAGGACTAATTGATCTTTGAATAATTTTAGTCTTTAAATAAGAGATATTTTAGATATTATGGTTTCATGAAAATGAGTATAAATAGAATGGCAATACCAATCTTGGTATTGATACACAAAAATGTTGCTTTGCATATGATATGAAAGTTGTTGCCATGCATATAATACACAGTTTTTGCATATCAATACCATGAGTTTTTATACAGACTTTCATGAGTTCACCTGGTTGTTTTTTTAAGCACATACAGTTAATATATTGTAAGGATTTTAGAATGAGGTTTCAATAATTCCTCCCTGTCAATAGTCACTCACCCTGTGTGAAATTACAATGAAAGAATCTGAGTCATCAGCAAAGAATATC
>JAUCNO010001133.1:138479-157155 GCA_032353835.1 Enteromius viviparus | reverse complement strand
CCGGGCTCCCTGCCTGTCCCCCGGACAGTTCGCCAAACAAGCTATTTTATCGCCGAGGTAGTGGGGAACTAGTGAAACATTCAAAATATGGAAAGAATCACTTTTGCGTTAAAATTACAGGTGAACACATACCTTCAATACTAGGACAAATGGATTGTGTTTATGTCTTTATTCTCTGCAATTTGACTTTTAATTGACTTTGTTAATAGGATCTTCACCTGTGACCAGTCAGTTGTTTGCCAAATTCTGTTGTTATTCTTTGTGTATATCTTTTTTTGTTGGAAAAATAAAAATATAATTGAGCAAAATCTATATATTAGGCTATTTAATTAATAACCTAATCCAGAAAGCCTAAAATACAGTTTTTCCTGTGTAATTTTACTGCTAGCGCCCCCTTGTGGTCCAGTCATAGATTAGGGACTTTATGTGCTGCACCCTAGTGGTTGAAATTTTATCATCATTTGCTCTCTGTTGTCTGTAACCCATGTGTTGTTTTTCCTCTAAATCATAATTTCCCCCCATCCTCTATGTAGGAGCTGCTGCCATTGATGCTGATGTTTGAATGCAGTGGTTTAGGGCAGCATGTGGACTGTAGCTCCCCTGTAGTTCAGCATATCTCCCACACTTACAACGTCTCCATCTCCTTCAAACCTCCCTCTCATCTCTATAGCAACACCGCTATCGTCCGTGGCAACCAGAATAATGCCAGTGGCGTTAAGGTGAGGCATGAAGGGACAGACTTATAAATGAATACTGCTAATGAAATAGCTGGATTATTGGGGGATGTTATTTTTTTTATTATGATGCTAATTTATTTTCTTATCATTTGTATTAATGTAATATTACACATGATTATGCTTGCATTATTTAAGCAGTGAACTATATAAAACTACAAAATAAAAACTTTAAATAACTATCTTGTATTTTTAACATACTTAACATACATCATATCTGATATAATCCAGTCTTCAGTTTCACACAATCTTTCAGAAATCATTCTAATATGCTGATTTGAAACATTAGTATCATGTTTTTGTTGATAAATATTTGACACATAATTTTCAATTAATAAAAAGTTCAAAAGAATTATAAAATGTATAATTAATAATATATAATATATAATTGAATGACAATTTAAACGTTTTTGCTGTCACTCTTAGTCAGCAAGAATGTATAACATTTCTTTAAAGAACAAAATCTAACTAAGACCAAACTTACTGAGACCATTTCAAGTGAAAAAATAAATTATAAATGCTGTGTAAAAAGTTTTCAAGATATTTTAAAATGACAATCTTCAAAATAATGGTAAATCTGAGATTTTTTCTCAGAGGTAATCTCTAAAGTGCATGTATTTGACCCAAAAACAGTCAAAACCTCCTACTGAAGTGGCATTCATTAGCAGATGTGAAATGAGTGGAGCTCCTGAGTAGCAGACGTACTGAAACTAGGTCATTTCATGAAATGGAGATTTATCGTTTTTGAGTAGAGCTGCCAAAAATTAAACCAAAAACAGCAGCCTCCACCACATAATGCAAGACGTTACAGGAGATGGGTGATGGTTTTATTAGTATGTTTATGTGTAAGCTCGCATGCTGGCATCGTTGTGCGTGTTTGTGCAACTGCAGATCTATATCAAGTGTGCTCTAACATATTTGTGTGTGTTTCAGCGTGGTACGGCTTTGTTATTGGAGCACCTCGCTGGGTCTTTGTCCAGCTCAGTGCTGGTCAGCACACAACTGGACATTGCGCCCCAGCACCACAACTTCCTTCTGGGCCGCAATGGAGCCAACGTTAAGAACATCTCCCAGCGCACTGGAGCCCATATACACTTCCCCGAGCTCAACACACACACTAGCCGTTCAGCCGTCTACATACAGGGCAGCATTGATGCTGTATGTGCGGCTAGACAGCAGCTAATGGTATGGCAACAGTTTTAATTTACTATGTCTCCCCATGTTTGTGGCCAATCTGTGAAACAGAACACATGTTATGTTGAAAGATGAAACTGAGAGAGATGTTTGGATGAGAGACTCTGTAAGTACTGACAGATGATGAGATTCATGCTGGGCTGGCTGAAGACCTTGAGGCTTTAGCAACGTGCCGACCAGAGGGATTTCAGGACACACATGCCAAACCTATTCTTCCTTGCTCTTGTTTTTTTACAACAGGAAATGTAGATTTAGCCACACTGCCTCTGCAGACTATAATCTAAATTTACAGATCTCATGATAGACAAATGTGCAAAATTACAGTACATATTTTCAAAATCAGTTGCCTCTATGACTAGCAGATTAATCAGCATTTTATTTTAGTATTATTTATATAAACTTATATTCAGTTTTCATTTCTTATTTCTATTCTTTTTTTTGTTTTTATAAAAAAAAATGTAAAAGTTACTACATTTAGTTACCAGGGAAATTTTCCATTTTTAAATCTAATATATATATATATATATATATATATATATATATATATATATATATATATTTTACTTATACATTTATGATTAAACTTACATTTGACCCCAAAGAGTACATAATAACTTGTCCTATAAAATTATTAATAAAATCCAAATTCATCCTGAATTCAAGTTTTTTCAAACCTGTGTGCACTTCTCTAAAAATTTTATTGTTTACATACTATACATGTGTGTACTGTGCATATTTTTTGTATAAACACACACACATGCATGTATGTATTTAAGAATTTTATCTTATGTAAATATATATATATATTGACAGACAGATGGATATTATGTGTGTACATGTAAATATTTTGAATATATACTGTATGTGTGTATTCATATTTACATAATAATTATACACAAACATATTATAAACATACATTTTACTTTGGATGCAATTAATTACGATTCATTATTTTAAAATTGCATTATACTATACTACTGAATATATTATAACTGTATACTATAACAAATACTTTCAAATAAATAAACAAACTGCTTTATTAATAAAAGGTCAATAATGAAATAATGAAAAAAAAATGCTTTAGTATGGGACTCAAGAAAATGAAATGTCATACAACTTTTTTTTTTCTCGTTTTAATAAAAGTGCATTTTCTTGTTGTTGTTGTTGTTGTTGTTTTTTTAACTCATGCAAGCTGACAAAGGAAATCATGTGGTACTAATAGAGAGTTAACATCTATAGTTTTAAATATACCGAAACAGCCCTTCCCCCTCATCCTAGCTCGATTTAACTACAATCCCAGGTACGAGTGCCTGTTTGCAGGCATGGCTCCAGTTTCTCTGACCTTTGACCTCCGCAGCTCCCCGGAGGTCTTGTCTGCACTTGCAAAAACAAGCAAATCAGATCCTTTTACCCCATACAAACACCTACATACAGAGAGCAGCCCTGTCTTACACACACACAGCTAATCACTGCACACGTGCACACATGAGCATGAGCGCACACACGTGCACACAATAATGACCTCAAACACGTGCTGCCCCATGCACTCACAATAAACAACATTTGCAATTAGAGAATATGTCTTAGTCCACTAAAATTAATGCTTTTGTATTATGTGTTTTTGTATACTTTTATACACACACACACACACACACACACACATATACATTCTGTATATGCAAGCTTCAAAGGAGCTATAAAACCATTATTTTTTAGGAAATAATGTAGCCTACTGTAGCTGTCAGTATCATAAACCAATACTGCTGGTCAATCAGCAACACAACATATTTCTTGGTCCTTCAGTCGCTGGCAACCTCCTCTCCTCCTCCTCTATTATCTGAGCAGCTCTTCACAGAGTGATATATGGAGGTGTAATGAGACTCTTTCTGTGATAGTCTCATCCTCCCTAACGTAGCATCACACTCATAGACAGCAGCACTAACTTCAGCATTCAGCATATGTTTCCAAAATGAAGTAAACAATTGTTGGTTTACAACAAATTTGAACTTGCTCATTGTATTTAAATTTGCATACAACCTTTGGTTTTGGTTTAAAAACTAACAAAAAACCTGAAATGTTAATACCTACAGTAATCTGTCTTTTAGAAGTGGGACTGCTTTTCTAATCAGGTGTACTTTCGTTTATGCATTAATGATGCCATTTCTTTTTCAAGTGAAAGTCACTCAATTTGACATGAGACATGAAATCCTTGAAATAATTTTGCATATACAGGACTTGGTAAATGATGCTGTTACATATGATATCAATGGGCTACATTTTATTAATTAAGCACATTTCATTTTAAAAATAACCCAAAATACTCCTTAACAGGCATATGAGAAATTTAAATAGTGATAACCTTTGATTATACATTTGTAACACTATTGATCAAAAGGTTTTGGGTTGGTAAGTTTAAAAAAATATTTTTACTCATCAACGCTGGCTTTACTAAAACAGTATATTGCTATATTATTGCAAAATAGCTTTTCTTTTTTACTATAAAAAGGTAATTTATTTATTTGATGGCAAAGCAGAGTTTTCTGCACTCATTACTCCAATCTTTAGTCTTTCCTGTTATTAATATGTTGAAATAGTTGTGCTGCTTAAAGTGTCCCTTTTATAGGTTAAGAAAGGTTAATATTTTGGTATTGGATGTCCTCAACAACAGGTTGGCATGCAAGGTCAAAAAACGCTTTCATTTTCTTATAATAAACATTTATTTTTACCTTATTTGTTCAACAACTCCCAAAAATTCGTTTAAAGGCTAAATTTTCCAGACCTCTCTAGTCGATTTAATTAAAGCATTGTTTGTGAGATTTTAACCCACAAAAAGCGCCATCTAATGGCAAAGAATGAATTTACATTTTCATTCAGACCAACGACCAATACGTGGGCAGCCATAATGGGGCACTTTAATATTTTGGTGAAAACTGGTATATATTCAGGATTCTCTGATAAATTAAAAACACAAAAGAACACTATTTACTTGACATGGAATCACCAGGAAATTGTATTTAATGTCACTTTTGATCAGTTAATTCCTTGCATCCAACTTAAATTTTTTTATAAAAGTGTCTTGCTGATGCCAAACTTGTGTTTTTATGTTGTTACCTTATTTTAAATCCATTATCTGTGATGTTACTTGTTATCTGAGTAATCGTTTACTCATTTCAATGTTTTAACATTTGACTCCACAATGAATCAGAAAGCCCAGCCCTAGACACCCATCAATGAAACCACAAAGCCTTGCAACTGTGATGAAGATGATGACGATGAGCAAGAGGTTTACTTACAGCTTCTCGAGGGAGTACAAGCCAGCGAAGGAGCCATTTTTCAGGACGCGGATACGATTGTTGCTCAGGTTTCTGTAAAGAAATGCAAAAGAAGAGATGAAATTAATCATTGTGATGAAGGTCACTAATCACGCATTCACAGACAGCTATGTAAATTAAATCCAATCGTGTATCCAACGAAAACAGGCCTTACTCACACACTCAGTCATAGACACCTTCGCCAACACACGCTGAACCAAAACACACACGCACATGTCCAACAAAAACACGCATGTACAGTAAACACCCTGACACAGGCATGCTTACACGGCCAGGCATCTTAGACACATACGCTTGCCAGCTCTCACACATATTCTTCATTTGCTGCCTACAAACCTCCTGACCACTGCATTAGTTTCAGCTATATACACCACAGAATAGTAGTCTAACTGTACAAGTCACCTGTGGTTCACTTCATCACTTTCATATCAAAAAATTGTTTGTTTGGGTGTAAAATTTTTAGTTTTTTGATATTTATAACAGGTAATACACATTTTATGCTGAATAAATAATTGAATGTTGTCTTTGTCATTATTTTGAGCTGTAAATACTTTTAATAAGTTAATGAATTGAGCGAACATTGCTAATAAAGGTGTTCTTTAAAAACTTTCTATTCATCAAAGAACACTGAAAAATAAGTTATTATTGGGTATTTATATATACAGTATGTATATATAGTGGGAGTTGTATTTTTGTTTACCTTGTGTAGTTTAGTTCAAAATTTCTTTCATTATATACATATACATATTATACATACACTATATATATATATATATATATATATATATTATATATACACTATATATATATATATATATATATATATATATATATATATATGAATGACCCTGGACAACAAAACCAGTTGTAAGTGTTAAATCATTCCGAAATGAAGATCTATACATGATCTGAAAGCTGAATAACTAAGTTTCCTATTGATGTATGATTTGGATGGATAGGACAATATTTGACTGAGATACAACTATATGAATATCTGGAATCTGAGGGTATAGAAAAATCTAAATGCTAGAAAAAGAAAATCACCTTTAAAGCTGGCCAAATGAAGATCTGATTAATGCATATTACTAATCAAAAATTAAGTTTTAATATATTTACAGTAAGAAATTGACTAAATACCAGCCACACCTCAAGACATCGATCATTTGTCTGGTTTTTGTATTTAAAATGCTATTGTGAGTAGGATTATTTTTTCTGCATCTCATCCAAAGTCTACGTAGTTAATTCCAAAACATAATTTTAGACCAAGTAACAGAGGTTTGAGCCGTTGCTAGCAGACTAATGCTAATGGCTCACTTATGAGTGTGTGAGAGAGAGTGAGAGAGAGAACATGTGAATTACCTCAGAGTCTGTGCATCTCTCGCCTAAAACAGTGAAACTTTAAGTTAATTTGTCATTTGTTAAACAGTCATGTTGTTTTTAAGTTGATGGATATGTATTTTGAGGATAAGGTCGTCAGATAAGCGCTAACAACATTAGTAAAAGTTGTACACATACAGTATGACATGGCATAAATATGAAATTATGCATTGTGCCATTGTGTTTTGTTTTGCCTCTTTAACAAATCTTTGTATGTCTATCTGACAAAACATTGTATTAATTGTACTGTATATCACCTTACATTGAAAATATTATTTTAAATGATAAAGCAACCTCTTTTGTTTTCATTTCACTGGCTTACTTATTTAATACAAATTAAGTACAGTAGTTTAAAGTAGTGTTTAGTTTATTCAAGTAGTTTTAGAATTTTAAATGAGTCAAACTTTCTCTCAGCAACTGCACTTTCACTTACAGTAGGTATAATTGTGAGTACTTTTTACACCCCTGTAAATTTCAATTCATTACAGAATCATCTGTTATTTGGTAGAAACAGTTAATTAGACAGATACCCACATGATAGGTTTCATAAAACCCCTACATCCTTAAAAGAACTAATAAACAAATCTACACAAGGTGAACGAAAATACAACCCAGGCTACTGTTTGTACATACAGTATTTACAATAATTACCCCTTTTTCCTGATTCTTTCATACATTAAAAAGATATGTTTTACTGCCAGAAGAGATGAGGAGGGAGAGTGTGTGAGGAAGGATACTGCCCAAACACGAGTTCAGCGACCCGACAGTCACGAAGACAGCAACTTCAGCCATCAGACCGGGCTGTTTCCAATTAATCTTCACGGCTTAATGGAGAGATGGAAAAGGCGAGGGAATGAGGAAGAGGAGGGGGAGGAAGCCATAATCTTGATAATCACGGTGGATACATTTTTACATCAAAAGGAAGTCGAGGTCCACATCAAACGAACGCCCGGCTCTTTCCACGACAATTATCCCTTTCGCCATTGGCTAATGGGCCTGAGACCAGAAAGAGTCTTATCAGAAGGAACAGAGAAAGAGAAGAGGAAGAGAGATAGGTCTTTGGATAGTGGTATGGGTAAAGATCAGGAGGAAAACAGGTTTGGCTTAAGTTTATGGCTGATATAGACAAATAAAAACACTAGCTAGTAAAACTGAGCTGTTATGTCAGATCTATTTCGGTCTACCCCTAAAGCAAATATGAAAGCGATACTTCACACAAGGTCATGCATTACAGTGATTTTCCCACAGTATAAGGTTTAGGTCTAGGTACGCTTTTATAAAATAGCAGCCACAGTAACATGACAAAGACACTTATGTTCATTCACTGAGTAGCTGACAAACATAAAGATCGACATGTATAATCGACGATTATAGAAATTAGGCTTTAAAATTCAATAGAAGTGTAAACGCATGAGAGGCTTTTGTAAAGGTAGGATTCAAAGTCTAATTTAAACCCAAAGGTTTTAGAATAAAATAAATCAAAATTAAATTAAATTAAATTAAATCATGTCAAATAAATAAGTAACAATAATAATAATAATAATAATATAAAAAACACTTTCCACTAATAGTAATACTGTAATAACATATCTAATGAAAACAAATCTTTCAATTTAATATTAAATCAGAAAAAAAATTGTCAAATATAAATTATAAATCATCAAAATGTTACAAAATACATCTAAATAAAAATATCTGAAATTTTTTATTGCTCACTTTTCTTTTTAATATTTTAAAATGCTATTTGATATTATTTGAAATGTACATTATAGTGTTTTATTCTATAATTTACTTAAAATGATTAATAGCATTAATAATTCATGTTATTAAATATTTTATTAAATACATTTTATAAAACAATTATATTATTTTATTATATAAATATTCTATCTATCTATCTATCTATCTATCTATCTATCTTTATACTGAGAATCATAATTTTATTGGTACTGGTACTGACTACAGAAATTGTGGTACCACTTTTTTCAATAATGATTATTAGTGTTTTCCTCACAATAGGATCACAATATCATATCAGTGCATAAATTCCCTCTTATTGCTCACATACAACCAACAAAGAGTGACCTGAGTTATGATATAATACGCAAAGTCAACATCACACAGAAATCACAGTCAGTTGCTACCCATGATGTCACATGTCATAAAATCTGACTTTCAACAATCATAAAGAACTTTAAACATCCTTAAGTCCACACCTAGTGTTATCCAATCAGATTTTAAGCTGTAATTATCCATGTTGAACTGCATGTAATTCCTGGTACCTTCTAAATTGTGCGTTTATGACTCATGCTACCTATTCGTCTGCTTCAGCGTGTCACAGTCTAATAGAGCGTAACTGGCTGTATATCCACTTATTGGCAGGAAGTGTGTTACCAATCAGGACAACAGAACGTGCTTGCAGTATGTCAGTGTGTGTGTGTGTGTGTGTGTGTTGAGAGTCTGAGTGTCTGCTTCCATTTGCAAACCAGCAGCTGGTTCATCTTATTCCTGCCTTGTCACAAACGTTAATAAGCAGAATTAATCAAAACAGGCAGTCATTTTTTTCAGTGTAAATACACCTTTTGTGTAAAATCCAATATAGCAATGCTATAATCTTTAAATACAACTTAAATACAGATAAGATGCCTTAGATTATAAGACCGCTAATGACTTAGAGCTGATTGAGCTGACATTGATTTAGACATTCTTTTTGAACAAGTATAATTTTTACTTATATTGGTTTTAAAAGAAATTTTAATCAATTCTTTGGGTTTCTATTCTTCTTTTGGTGGCTTCTTCTATTGGCGTCTTGTTAAATCCAATACCTCAATGGAATAAACACCACAGAACTTTTTTAATGGTTTTAATACTTAAAAGTTGACGGTTTCAATGTTTCTCGTAGTTTTTGTACTGAAACCATTAAAATGTTCTGTGATGGTTTCTATTGTTTTTTCAGCATCTCATTTTGTCAATGTTGGAGTAGTTACTGCGTTTGTAAACTTTGTAGTGCAGTACAGATTGTGCTTTGTTCACAAAATGCTCTATTTACTGTGTAAAACTGTGCTACACCCAAAGCCTATCAACAGATTTTGTCAGCTGTTTTTTGTATGACTAATGCTAACGCTAGCCACCCGCTAATGACTTCCCGCATATGTGCACACGTGTGGACAAACACACAGCCAAACTACATCCTCCCATTTAATTAAAGAAAATTAAAGAGGACATTTCAGAACCAACATAAGTTCCCCAAAAGTGAGTCTCTGTGTTTTGGCTCAAAATGAATGAAAATGACATCTTGCCTTTGTCAGGTTATTACTGAGGGTGACTACTCCAAACCACTAACCCACTGCAGTCATCCTACTGTTGCAGGATGTAGGGAGGATCAGGACACATAGTACTGGGATACGGCCAACCGAACAGATCTTCAAATAGCTCTTTGACCCTGATCTACCCCGCCTGGTGCTCTGGTTGAGCACATGAACCATCAGCTAACTGAAGCCAGACACAAGATAAAAGCTGAAAACCAGACAGATCTACTGCATAATTTAATACAGAGAGAGACTGAGAGATATCATTGGCAAAAACACAAACCGGTTAATTGGACCCAGAGACTATAGAGCTATAGATAGTAATGAGTCAGAAACCGCTTAGAAAGTGAGCATTTGTGGACGTTAGGTGTCACATAAGGTCTTGGCTTGTGTGAGTGTGTATCTATATGTCAGAGTATCATTATTAAAGGAACATGGCACCTTTTTGGAATTTTTGGAAAATAGGCTCTTATATAACTATATAAGAATATAGTTCTATTTTCATAAGAAGCCATAGCAGCCTTCCATCTGTCTTAGTGCACAATGTAATTACAGAAGAGTCAAGTTTTAAATATCAAAATTCAAAAAAGTATCAAAACTCTTTAGTAATTTTTGAGCGTGATGCTAATGGTCTAATCAAATTCAATGATCTACGCTAAGCACAGCTAAAATTATCACCGTCAGAGCTAGAGATCGGCTGAATGGACTTGAAAAAAATTGTAAAATGATAAAGGAATCTTTAAATATGTGTGATATGAAGTTGGATTATAAAGGCGCAAGTGAGATATGTGAGAAATTGGCCCGGTTTCACAAACAGGGCTTAGTTTAAGGCAGGACTAGGCATTAGTTAAATTAAGATATTTAAGCTTTTTTTTAACAAATATTTAAACTTTTTTAACTATTTAAACTTTTACAAAAATGCCTTATAAGAAAATATTACAGCTGTGCATCTTAAAACATGACACTGACACGTTTTATGATATGTCAAAGCAAGATATTTTCATCTGAGAAAGCTCAAACATGCAATTTAGTCTAGGACAAGCTTAGGCCTTGTCTGTGAAACTGGGGGATTCAATTAGAATTGAGATAAGAAGTAATCTTGTGATATATAAGCTGTTATTGAGATAAAAGTGCTGCTGAGATATGAAGTCAACTTGTTAGTTATAATCTGTAATTGTGAAACACAGTTGCAGTTGTGAGATATGCCCCCAGTTTTACAGACAAGGCTTAATCTAGTCCCAGACTAAATTGCATGTTTGAGCTGTCTCAAAATTAAAATATTTTGCTCTGACATATCATAAAACATGTCAGTGTCATTGTTCTGCGTTAAGATGCACATCTGTAATATTTTCTTATAGGGATTTTTATAAATATCTTAATTAAACTAATGCCTAATCCTGGCTTAAGCTAAGTCCCGTTTGTGAAACCGGGCCATGAAGTCCTGTTCTGAGTTTTACCCCCTGGACTTAATCGTAGTCCCAGACTAAAGTGTAAATCTAAGCTGTTTTAACTGAAAAAAAACCTGCACTGACTGATCTTAAAATATATCAGTGCCTCTGTTTTGTCTCAAAATGCACACCAGTAATGTTTACTTTTTTATTATTTTAATTTTAATTATTTAATGTCTTAACTGAACTATTGCCTAGTCCTGGCTTAGTCTAAATCTTTTCTGTGAAACCAGGCCCTAATGTCGCAATTGCACAATGTAAAATTTTAGCTGATACGATGTTGCAATTGTGTGATGTAATGTTACAAATGAGATTTGAAGTCAAATTGTATTAAGTATTAAGTATTAAAAGTATTGGGTCTTATTAAAAGTATTAAGACCCAATTGTGCACTATAAAGATGCTACCGTGAGCTACTTGTGAGATATTAAGTCATACTATGAATAATAAAGAGATGAAGAGATGTGTGAAAAAAGATGCACTTGTAAGATATATTTTACAGCGAGTTATAGCGTTGCAACTGTGAGACATGTATATGCAGTAGTAAAAAATGAATGCCAGAATTGTGAGAAATAATGTCACAGTTGTAAGATTACAGTGTGTTGTCATATTGTAGGTTGCCACAATGGTGCCATATAAAGTACCAATTGTGATAATATGTCAATTATTAAATATGAAGTCATTTAAAAGTTACAACTGTGAGCTATAAAGTTACAACTGTAGACATTAAGTCGTACTGTGAGTTATAAAGCTTAAGTTGTGAGAAATAATGTCACAATTAGGAGATTTGAAGCCCCATTTAGTTTTTTTTTTCCTTTCCTACTTTGAGGTGGAAACGGACTTCCATAGGATCTTATAAGGAAACAAACTGTATTGTTCTCAGTAGAACAGCAGGCAGGCATCAGCACACACTGACACCCGCATACGAAAATACACACTGAAAAACATGCTGCATCCACACACACCGCAACTTGAAGCGGCCCGCTCTGTAAACAAACTAAAACAGGCGGTGCTCCTGTTCAACTAAACAGGAAGTGGAGAAAATGAGCTGTTTATACAGAGCTTGGCTGACTGAGGTCAGAGGTCAACCCCAGAGCGCTTCCTGTTCTGCTGTGTGATGGACAGGGCAGAGAGCAAGAGCAGGTGGACAAATGAATGAGGGGAAGAGATAAGGACAAAATGACAAGAGAAAGAATAAAGTTAGCAAGGAAAAGAGGAAAACAGGACAGGAATCCAGTCAAAGGATGAGAATTATATATAAAAGAGCGAGAAAGAAAAGGGGAAATTATGGTGGGATTACTTAAAAACATTAATACTGTTACTAAAAAACAACCCTGTTAGGTTTAGATAATGCTGCAATCATCTTTCTTGGGTATAACATAATTACAAGCTAGAAACACAGAAACAGATTTTTATAAAGCTCTGATTGTTCCTACTTCACAGCTCTGATGTCATGAATAAAAACAGCAAGACTAGAAGTGATCATCTGTTTTACAAAAGAATAAAGATTTACTATCTGTCACCGGTAACAGATAATTAAATGAATACTATTGGCATGAAGAGTTTTGAAAGATAAAAGAATAATTTCTGAACATTGATATTAATAATTTAGTTGTCCTCTTGTAATTATAGTACTTTTAACACAACAAAAACATAATAAATTAACCATATTGTGTGTCACATCAGATTTCAACCAATAAAATCATACTTAAAATACTAGTAAAATACTGTATTCCTTTTTTGTCCATAAAATTAAAGACATTTTATTAACATTTTTGAACTTGACATCCCTAGATCTTATCCCCTCTTGGGAAATAACAGCAAAATAACTCATTTTTGTTGAGTAATAAAAAACATAAAACCATGAGTTCCACATGAGGGTAAGTACATTATGACAGAATAATATATTTATGTAGAGCTGCACAAAAAAATCGATTGCATTTAAATATAATGAGAGTGCATGTTGACAATGTTGTTAATATTAAAAATGAACTATATAAAAGAATACAAAAAGAAAAAAAGTAAATAATTAAAGTTATGCAAAACGGGGGCAAATGAGACAAAAAGCAGACACACATTAATTGTCTGTTTTCAGTAGCAGCTCTGTATTTCAAACAGCAGGCCTCAGAAACAGCTATGTAATCTATGTAAACCAGACCACAAGCTAAAGCTCGTTAATTGAATGTGTCAAGCTTAAAAACAAAATCAGCAGTGACATGAAAGACATACAACATCAGTCATCAGAGCACTGATCCTACTTATTAATTATTATAGCAATTACTGAATCAGGGACAAAAGCATCTTTCATGCGTCCCTTCATACATTATGAGAGGCCATGTGAGTCATGTCAAGTGTCATCCTGAGTGAGATCGAAAATCCAGATGACGCTCGAGTGCTACTAAGATGTACCTTTAACTGGAGATTACACCCTGCTGTTGTGGTGTGGCAGCACAATGTGACACAGTCTGGCAAAGACGAGTGTTTCCTCAGTGACAGCAGTTCCTCCCTGTTCTGTGCCACTCGCTCGAGTGGTTTGGCTCAATTTGTCTCCTCAAACCGCAAGGCCTCTGAGACCAAACAACAGACCATGTCAGTTTGTCCCTCGGATAGCTAAACAGCCTTCACTTCTGCACTCATACTTATGAAAACAACTTATTTTGGGATATTCTGAACATTAGATGATGTACAAGAAGATTTCTGACTTAAATTACAAAAAAACGCGGGTCGTTCGGCCAGTGTTAATTTCATTGACAAATAATTTTCGTCATAATGTTCATCAACAACATTTTTTTCACCGACAAAAACGAGACGATAATGAACGAAAACTGACAAAAACTATGACGAAAATCTATTGACATTTTCCTCAACGAATAAAAACGAGATGAAAATGTTATGGAGGGACGATTGGAAAGAGATTATTTCAGAACGAATGTGCTGTGTGGTTCGGAGGTTAAATGTGTACATGAACTGTATTTATAAGCTATACATTTGCTGCGCGTCTCATAAAACATTCAAAAATCTCAATATGTGGGATTAAGAGAAGAGCAGGCATATGGAGATGCTTGGAGATATGTTTGCAGATGGAAGAGAGAACTCAATTCAGTCGGTTTCTGAGTGCAGACACTGAAGCACACACACACATAGCAAGTTACTCTTGAATAAAAAATTACACACTAAATTATTTAAAATTGTATGTTTTGACTAGCGTATTCACGTATTACGTGAATGTAAATGGTAGGGAACATGTATCAGTACAGTGCATTCGTGTGTGTTCAGTTTTAAAGGGACCACAGCCTAATTTAGTTGCTATTGTCAAAGTCATGTTAATCAAGCAAAAAAAATAAAATCACTCAATGCCCCTGACTGAATCCCACAGTGCTTAGTTCTAAAGATTAATATAAATTAATTTATATCAAAAATATTTCTGCTTGAAAGATTGAATAATATGGTAAACAATAAAGAATGCATAATTAGCCTATATAACCATTGGTATTTCATTAAAAAGGAGTTTAATTTTAACATAATGGCATGTTGTGTCACCATAGTTAAATCAGTGTCTATTATGATAAAATCTTAATGTCAAACATATTGAATTTGGATATTTTAGAGAAATGCATAATAAATTAATTACACCATAACGAAACCTGTTCAATTTTAGTCGACTAAATTTACTGTAGATTTAGTCGACTAAAATCATATGATATTTAGTCGACTAAAACTAGACTAAAACTAAAAACAATTCAGATTACTTAAATATGACTAAAACTAAATGTCATTTTAGTCAAAAGACTAAGACTAAATTTGCTGTCAAAATTAACACTGCATTCGGCACAATGTTACCACTCGTCAAAGAGAAGTGCACTGTGGTGTCTTTGTTGTGAAAAAAGCAGCACTTGAGAGTATCACATATGTACATGGATACGTTTTTTACATTTTTTATGTTTTGATCTGAATGTTAGCAATGTATTTTGTTTACATTACAAAATGGCGCTATAATGTGACCCAGACGAGACAAATTGTTGAATAAAGTCATTATTTTAGTTTTCTTCGGCCACAAAAAGTGTTCTTTTAGCTTTGTAACATTCAGTTGATGGATGTCACATTGAATGATCCAGTTTTGCATATTCATAACACAGCTCCGTGAAGTGATTTGTGCTTGTTTGTGTGTGTGAGCTTAATTATACTTGATATTTGATGGTGGAAGCTTAACATTTTTCCACAATCAGTTTTTAAAGAAATATCATAGTATCGTGCTACAGCGTAAGTTACATACATTGACATCAAAAGCTATATCATCAGTAGAGTTGCACTTACCGGACACAGCACTACTGCAAAAAAAAGTGGATTTATTGCATATGCTTTAAAGCCTTGTTGGTTAAACATTTAATTTGCGTGCTGTTCTGACTTGGTTCTGAGCACATGAACACATGAAGCACACCCACACTTAGAAACAGTGCTTGATTACTCTTCTTATAAGTTGCCTTTCGCATCTGATGGATTACGCGTTAAATACAGTCAAAAAGCACACAGGTCTACATATAAGCACGGCTAGTTATGCCTAAAGTAAAAGTAAGCAGAGAAAAGGATGCATTTAGGTCTTAAAGGGACAGTAGTAAACAAGCTAACGGCTGTTATTAAAGGGAGAGATTACCTAAAAATTGCAATTCTGTTATTATTTGCTCACTCACATGTTGTTCCAAACCAAAGAATCGCGACAAAACCATGATATTCCTAAAAATAAAATAGTGATATGATATTTTTGCCATATCGCCCAACCTTAATTTGTGCTACAACTGTTTGGGCTGTGCTACTTTTAACTTCTGTAGCACCAGTGCTATGTGCAAAAACAGTTAATGTACTGACTTAAGTGATCTTGAGATTATATTGAGATTATATTATCTGCACGTACAGCTTTTCAAAACATATACTTGAAGATTTGAAGTGAACTTCAGGTGCAAACTCAGTTAAGTCCACTTCTTTTTCATAAGAGACCCAGAACGTCCTCTATTTCTTCCTTATAAAAAAAGTCACCAACTAATTTAACCAAGATTTTTTCCCACCGGACAATAATTCAGGACATCAGCTGCAAGCTCGACATTGGTCATGCCTTTATTAGTTTACGTGAGCGTTCTGCTGAGGTCTTTGTGATTCTGAGTTTAACTGTACTTCAGCATCATTCTGAGACCGGCTAATAATATGACTTCATTTTCTCTCCTTCTGGAGCCAAACAGAAGAACCGCAGTCT
Source organism: Enteromius viviparus (assembly GCA_032353835.1). Lineage (NCBI taxonomy): Eukaryota > Metazoa > Chordata > Actinopteri > Cypriniformes > Cyprinidae > Enteromius > Enteromius viviparus. Next base: position 140,519 of record JAUCNO010001133.1, on the reverse strand, counting down.
GGATGGGAGTCACACAGTGGGATTTAAATTTAATAATACTGCACTGAGTTTAGCCAACAAGCTCCCATTAAAGACCTCCACTTCGCCCAGGACGCCTACAGCACATTACTAACTACCACTATAAACCTTAGGAGATGCCATCTTTAATTTGATTCAAATGTTCTACTATCTTATATACTTTATATCTAATGAAAAGATTTGTGGACCACAATTTGTGAAAAAAACATTAACATATATAAAGCTAAACACTAATACATCCGTTATTGTACAAACTATTGCATATTTAGTCTAATATAAATTAATGTTTCATTTTATGTTTTTTCATGTTTTCAGTTTAAAATTCAAAGAAAGAAACAGGTTTGGAACAACATGAAAATTATAGAAGCTTCATTTTTGGGTGAACTACCCCTTTAAGAATCAATGTCAACATTCTGTTTGTTAAATATTTTCATTTGAATGAATCCAGTCTTTTCCAGGGAGCTGTTCTAATCTCTTTACCATAGCACATAGAAGAAAACTAGCCAGCCAGTTAGATTTGCGCCTTTTGGTCACATGCCCAGAGATGCTGCCATTTCATAAAATTACAAATTTGTGGCTCACAAACAGCCAAAACACCAGTATTTTTTTCTTGTCATACAATGACAATGATGAGACCTAATCTCAAACTTATCTCCAAAACCATCCTGTGTACATTAGAATGAATGTGCAAAGTATAAAAGATTATGCAGCATCAGAAAGAAGGGGACAGGAGGGCTAAGGAGGTGAGGAGTGATGAAGCGGTGCAGACAGATGAGCGTGTCTAGAGAAAGAGAGAGAGAGAGTTGAAGGGGATGATAGAGAACCTGCATCTCTCTTGTCTGATTGAGGGTTTCTAAGCTCAAGTGGGGCCACTAGTCTCTGCACTGTGTGTGTGTGTGTGTGTGTGTGTGTGTGTGTCCTATCACAGGCCCCACGCTGAAGTGGAGGTTATCAGAAAAAGAAAGTACTCTGTCTCACAAATGTGGCATGTTGAAATACCCTTAACCTCAAAGAACCTTCTGTCTCCCTTATGTCCTCCTGCTGTAATGCTCTCAGATCAAAACAGCCTTATTCAGCAACTGTCTGACTACAGACATCATATAACCAACTTTGGAATCAGCAGTTCAGTGTTGTAAAAACTACCGAACAGAAAATAGTCTCTGTGTCATTAATTATTAAATCAGTAAAAACTCATTGTGGTAGAATTGCTAGAAGAAAATGCTTCTTGTGGCTCATACAAAACAGCATAGTTATAAATCACACCAATGCTCAATAAACAACTACATTTTTATTGATAACCACAGTAAATTATTTGGATGTGGTCATAGGCTATTTTATAATACTGCAAAATTTGACTCATTCATTTCAGCATCAGAGCTATCAGTTTTATAATCTGTATTTTTTCAGTTAGTGAGGAAGTCTTAAAGGTACAGTAGCAATAACTTATAGTAAGGGTTTAGGAGTAAGGGAAAACGGTGAAGAGAAAAACAAAACATTTTCTCATTATCTACTGTCTGTTAAAGTAACTTCTTTCACTCCAAACACTATTACTATAAATTCACACCAGCACATTCTGTGTGCTTTTGACTGTTTTATTGGTCCACTTTATATTACGTGTCCCTAATACCTGTATACTTGCATAGTGTATCTAGTATGTAACCATGGTTTAAGTACACATTGCTACACAGTATCTATAGCTGTAATATTTCTGTAACTACACACATTTAACAACCCTCAGAGTGGTGTGTGTAAGTACAAATGTGTAACAAGACTTTGGTAACAATTCTAAATAGTCATATAACAGGAATTACATAGCTACATTTTGTAACAGCAGTATGTATAAGAGTAACTGGAACAGGGGGTGATCAGGGGGATGTAGTTGGGTAGGTTTAGGGATATGTTAGTGTAACATTCTGGACATCTACCACAATTTATATGTAAAGCCTAATTTACTGCCTGCTGCTGTGTAACATCAGAGTAATTACATGCTAAATCCATAGCAATTGTCTATTTAATATAAAG
>JAUCNO010001133.1:100758-126221 GCA_032353835.1 Enteromius viviparus | reverse complement strand
TGTCAAAAAAGTCGTGCATGGCTTTTAAGATTAAACATACGTAATACTTTTTCAATACCATGGCTTGGATGAATACTTGATACTTTATTTTGAATACTAAATGTTGAATACGTTTTTGTAATCATGTCCATAAGTCTAATGTGCTCTATACAACAGGTTTTAGTTTGATTGCAATAAATAGGGTTTATAAATGCACAGCCAGAAAGTGTGTATAATAATGTTTTACCTAATATTTGAATATAATTTTTTTCATAAATATCATCAATAATTATTTATTTTACCTCTTTTTCAAATTTTTTCTTGCATATTTAGTATTGCTCTTTAATTAAGCAAAAATATGTTTTATCCGATTAAATCGATGGAATTTAAAGTAATGAATATTTCAGATTTCACAGGGATGAATACTTATATTCACAAAAAAAAAAAAAAAAGAAAACTAAGAGAGAATTGATCACACATGACAGTAAATTCTTTGATCAAATAAATGCAGCCATGGTAAGCTTAAAACACTTCTTCCTAACATTAAAGAAATATCACCAGCCTGAAACTTTCAAACAAGTGCAAGTATTCAAAAGTTAGGGTTTTACAGAAAGCTCTTAATTATAAACATTCACAGTAATTATAGGCACCGTTAATTATTAGATTTTGCTTGTAGATTAAGTCAGCAATACTTTGATTAATGTCTTAATGTTAATTGTACACATTAGATTTCCCTAATTTATAAAATCAAAGTAAACGATAGGATTTTGCCGTAGGAGCTTTGTCCTTTTTGTTCAGTTTTCTCATTAGTGACAAAGGACTATGGCTCAATATAGTCAGAATAGTGTTAGTTTTGCAATTGAATGACTTACTCATGAAACAAATCAAACAAAAATTATATGCAACATAGACTTAATTAGAGACCCTGGCAAGGAATGGAACCTTTTCAATCAACATTCAAAAGATAATATGCTGAAATGTCTTTGTAAAATTGAGAATTTACTGCTTATATAATATACATATACACACACACACACACACAAATTAAAATATAAACATACACGCACATATACCTTTTTAAATACCTCAGGAATAAAGAAAGACCACAAGGGTTCAACCCATAAAAAGCATGAGAGCTTGTGAGAGATATCAGTGAACTAATGGCGGTTTTATTCATCCGACAGCAGCATCATAACACTGGCTCCAGGTTCATGTAAATGGCATGTTTAATGTCAAGAGATCCCTAAAGATTCACAGCACTTTATCCGAACGACAATGTAGAAAGACAACAGCAAATCTCTTGTGTCTGCAGGTTGAATTGAGAAGATAAGACTCTCGCCTTTTCTTTTTCGTTTTGTCCCTTTAGACCAAGCCTTCAGACAAGTTTGTTTCCCTCTTCACTCATATCTTTGTCTTATCTTAAACACACATTTTTTTTAACCTTTGTCTAAGAGAAATCAGACATTTGGGTTGAGTTGTCAAAAACCTCTGAAGGGGATCTCAATGAGACCCAGGAGGATGGTGTTTTGGGACTTTCGTTGCAGTTCTTAGGACATGCACCATTGCTTTTTAAAGGCCAACCTGAACATTTGGCTTAAATTCAACAAGAAATGGCATTCAAAACCCATTTTATTTCAATGCTGTGATTTTCGAGTGTAACAGGATAAGTATAAATAAATAAATAAGGTCAGTGTTTATTCTATGACTGATTGGATAATGAGAAATATGCACTTCATAGCAAAAAAGATCATTCAGTGCACTGACTAGAAATGTCTATTAAAAAGGTAAGGAAAGGACATGACCGGTATTATTTGTGCTCTGCGTTTAACCCATCAAAGTGCACACACACAGCACTGAGAAGTGAACAACCACCCAATAAAGCACTACAATAGTCTAACCTCGAGGTCATAAACATGAATTAACGTTTCTGTGTTTGAGGTTGAGAGCATAGGTCGTAATTTAGATACGTTCTTGAGATGGAAAAACTCAGTTTTACAGATGCTAGAAACATGGCTTTCAAATGAAAGATTGATGTCTAAGAGCACACCTAGGTTTATAACTGATGAAGAAGAACTGACATCAAGTGTTAGTGTTCTAGTAGATTATTACATAGAGGTATTAATAATCAGACCTAAAAACCCAACGTTTTTTTTTTATTTTTATTTTTTTTATTTAACAGTAAGAAGTCACTTGTCATTAATTTTTTTATATATTAGCTACGCTTTCCCCTAGTTTTTCAATTTGGTGCGTTTCACCTGGCTGAGAAGAAATATATGAGTATCATCAGCATAACAGTGAAAGCTAACACCATGTCTCCTGATAATATCTCCCAAGAGTAACATGTAAAGAGTAAAAATTAATGGCCCTAGTATGGAGCCTTGAGGTTCTCCATATTGCACTTCTGATCGATATGATACGTCCTCATTCACTGCTACAAACTGATAGCTGTCAGATAAGTATGATTTGAACCATGCTAAGGCACTTCCACTAATGCCAATAGAGTTTTTTAATCTATTTAAGAGAATGTTGTGGTCAATATTGTCAAACGCAGCGCAGAGATCCAACAACACTAATAATGAGGTACAACCACGATCTGATGATAGAAGCAGGTCATTTGTAACTCTAATTAGAGCAGTCTTAGTACTATGATCCTGCCTGGAAATCCTCACAGATACAAGTTTTTTCTAAAAAAGAATACAATTGTGAGGATACTACCTTTTCTAATATCTTTGAAAGAAAAGGAAGATTTGAGATTGGTCTGTAATTAGGGAGATCTTTGGGGTCAAGTTGCCTCACGTTTTTTAACGAGAGGCTTAATTACAGCCAGTTTGAAGGAAAAGAGAAGAGAAAAGATCTATGATCTTCTATGATCTTCCATCTATGACTTTTAAGTTTAGACTAAGATAGGGTCTAACATCCATGTTGTTGGTTTAGATAATTTAACAAGTTTATACAATTCTTCCTCTCCTATGGTAAAATATTGCATAAAGTCATTACTGCTGTGATCTTGTGGAAAGTCATTACCTGTTGATGCTTTATTTTTTGTTAATTTAGTCACTGTAGTGAATAGATACAGAGGGTTATGTTTGTATCTTCTAATAGAGATAAATAGTTAAAAAGTTTAATCTAGTTAAAAATATTTTTGCGCCAAACTAAATGAAACACTTATAGCTTTGTTTTCCTCCAACTACGCTCCATTCTCTGGGCTGCTCTATTTAGGGTGCGAATGTGCTCATTATTCCACAGAGTCAAACTGTTTTCTTTTACCTGTATCTTTTAACTGTATCTAAAGTGCTAGAAAAAGAGAGTGTATGGTTTCTGTTGCATCTACACTATTGGACATGCTAAGGAATTGAGATAAATCAGGAAGATTACTTACAAAGCAGTCTTTTTGTGGTAGAGGAGATGGTTTTACCATACTTGTAACAAGGTGCAGAATTTACAGGTTTATCTATATGAAGTTTACACAAGACTAGATAATGATCTGAGATATCATTGCTTTGCTGCAGAATTTCAATCTCAACAAACTCTCAGCAAAGCGGCAGGCAGGAGATTATCAATGCATACCTACAGTTCAGTTCCTCTCTTTTACATCATGAAGGTTTGATCTGGTGTTACCCAATGGAAACAAGCTTGTGAGAGGTGTGACCCAGCTGGGCGGAGTCTGCTCTAGTCAGTGGAACTGTGTGATCACAGAAGATACCGGCTTTGATCTGGGCATCACCATTGCTCATGAAATTGGCCATAGGTGAGCCTGACAACTATAAAGCTCAGAGAGGAGTTATATTGCCATGCTGAAATGTGCTAAAATCTAAGCCTTGTTTTATAATTTATTTATTTATTTATTTTCAGTTTTGGCATAAATCATGATGGAATAGACAACACATGCAGCTCCAGTGGCTTTATGATGGCATCTGATGGAGGTTATAACAGTGTTGATCTCACCTGGTCGCAGTGCAGCAGAGCTCAGCTCCACGACTTCTTCAGGTGTCAGTCACATACTGCATCACAGACATATACATCAGTCTAAAACCCCTATTAAAAATGCTGCGATTGTGCAGTTTATATTTAATTACAAATTATGATCAATTTAATCTTTTGTTGATGTTTTTAATTGAGTATTTGCCATGTATTTCTATATCTTTGTTTATTTCTCTATTTAAACCTAAAACAAACTCTTACTCAAACTCTTGTACATATTATGGTAGTATATATTTTTTTACTTTTGCTTTTTAATTGAAATATGACATGCTTTGACAGGTTTAGTGAGAGTCACTCTTATAATTAATTTCCAATTCTGTCATGTTCCTTTTAAATTTTTTTTTACATGTTTATTTAATGCATTTTGTGACATTCGATTTCCATTCAACGTTTGGGGTCACTAGGATTTTTACTTAATAATAAATAATACTTTTCAGCAATAATGCATTATATAAATGATAAAATATGCATTATGATGCATTAGATAAACATTTATATAATTAAATGATCATAATATAATAAAATGTGATAAAATAAAGAAAAAACCCTGAAATGCAAAGTCATGGATTGCACAAAAATATGTGATAAGCATTCCAACTGTTATCAAGCGTAATAATTATTACAGCTGTAATCATCATATAATTTCTGAAGGATCATGTGACACTGAAGACTGGAGTAATGATGCTGAAAATTGATTCAAAGAAATACATTACATTCTAAAATACAAAACTGTTATATTTCACATTTTCACTGTTTTTACTTTGTTCAGATAAAGCCTTAAAGAACATAAGAAACTTCTTATGTAATGTGTTCTTCATCAGGATGATGTAAGTTGACTGTGTGTGCAGTGCTGGGAAGGCGGAGTGTGTGAAGGATGTGCCGGTGCTGGGTGGATCAGTGCAGGACTGGAGGCCTGGTCTCTTCTACGGAGTGGACGATCAGTGTCGTATAGCGTTTGGCAGCTCGGCTACTGCTTGCTCGTTCACTAATGGTGATATGGTGCGTAAGAATGACCCCCAGAAGACTATTAGTGTAAATCATCAAAGAGCATCATGCTAACACTTTAAAGACCTGGAATCACTTCAGTTCTCTGTTTCATGTGGACATCTTTTAATAAAAGTTTGGGTGTGGCTTATTGAAAAGCATTACAGGAATATATTTTTTTTCTCTGTTATCAAGGCAACCTGTCGTGTTCTGTCCTGCCATATTAACCCTCGTGACCGCAGCTCATGCACTCGTCTTCTTGTTCCTCTCTTGGACGGGACGGAGTGTGGGCCCAGTCAGGTGACGGACTGCTACTGACAAGCATTTATTAACAATAAATCTTTACAAATAATTTTTTGTAGGCATCTTTATATATTCTTGCATTATTTTTTGGTTATTTGGAAGATGTTTGAGATTACTAGAAAGAATTTCACCATTGTATTTTTCAAATATGAAATGTTTTAGATACTGACTGAAATATGTTTTTGCTGTAGTGGTGTTTGAAGGGCCGGTGTGTGTCTCCTTCTACTTTGGGTTCTTCCATGATGGTTCACGGCTCTTGGTCTTCATGGTCTGAATTCTCTCCCTGCTCACGAACATGTGGAGGAGGAATCTCTTACCGCAAGAGACAGTGCAACAACCCCAGGTGCGAGAGTGATGCAGTATTACAGTATGACAGAGCCTATAGAAAAATAACACTTCTCAATGTACATCAGTGCATTGCTCTTTTTGTGTTTCTGCTGAGAAACCAGTGGTTATATATCAAATACAAAACAGATATATGTTTTCATAGTGATCTTTTTTGTGTTTTAGGCCAGCTTTTGGTGGTACCGTCTGTACAGGACAGGACACAGAAGCTGAACTTTGTAATCTGCAGGTAATAGTCGACATGTTTATTCTGGGCCTCTGTAGGTCATGTTAATCAAATGAAGGGTTATATCATCTATACTTTGCCTATAGAATTTTTTTTTTTTTTGTCGCTAAATGGCATTAATTGTTTTCTTGTACATCCTATTTGACCTTATTTTTCATTCATTTTGTAACACTTTACAAATGAGTTTAAACTCTCAACATCAGTTAAAGCAATAGGTATCATAAATACATAATGAAGACTTTTACTTTGCTACAGTTATACATGTTTTCAAAAACATGTATAAAAATGTAAAAATTAAAAAAAAAAATAATAATAATATTTTTTTTCCAACATTGATATAAAGAGGAAATGTCTTTTGCAGCAAATCAGCATATTATAATGCTTTCTCAGGAATAAATTAAATTTTTAAATATATTCAAACTGTATTAAATAGTTATATTTCATAAAATTACAGTTTTTTTCTATATTTTTAATCGAATAAATGCAGAAAAGACTTTCAAAAGCATTTTTAAAATATTACCAATCCCAGACTTTCAAAGTGTATGTAAATTTTTTCAGTTGCATGTTTGTAGTTTTCTGATGCAGTAAAAATTAAATCAAGTAAACAAATAAAATATGTCATCGATTTTTGAGCAGGCTGTAAAAATTTTTAGTATTATATTCATTATTAAAAACCCTCCCCCAGAGTAATAAGAAAGGTAATTTGTGTATATATGTGTTAAAGGTAAAGCAAAAACAGCCCGTTTAATGGTCAGAGAGCTGGTGAAAAGTAAAATGTTAATGCTGTGCTAGAAAGCTTAAAAACATAATATAACTGATGGTTTAGTGACATGTTGTTGTTGTTTGTTTCAGGCCTGCGAGTCGACTCAGCTGGAGTTCATGTCTCAGCAGTGCTCAGCTACAGACCAGCAGCCTCTGTCAGTGTCTCCAGACTCCAGCTCAGTCTACACCTGGATCCCTTCTGTCGGATACAGCTCAGGTGCACCAGTACACATCTTCCTGTTCAGTTGGTCTTTTGTTTTCTCTGTTTTTTACATCTCCCTCTCCCTTCCAGGTGATGCTCAGTGTAAACTGATGTGTCGCTCACGTGAGCAGGACTTCATGGTGAGTCGTGGGTCTCAGTTCATCGATGGGACACGGTGTGAAGCTGCTCATACTGTACGATGTGGTTCCGTTGCTGCCTGTCTGGGTGGAAAGTGCCAGGTAATACATACAAAAATATTAGAAATATTAAAGTTTAGTTGTTATTAAGTACACAGCTGTTTTTCGAATGAGTCGTAACATTTCAAAGTCTGTTATTCACCGGTATAGTTGTCAATAACAACTTAATAACAGATGCCTCATCTGTGAACTTGAGGCTGGTGCTTTTTTCACACCGCTTGGGTATATATGAGCACTTGTTTCTGCCATGTTATAATTTATGATAATTGTTTTTTTCTTACAATTGTGAGTATTATATCACAGTACTTTTTTTCTTCTCTCGACTTGCGAGCTTATATCTTGCAACTGGTCTGTTCGGACTTTTTTTTCTGAATTTAGATTGAAGTCTACATCTTGCAATTTAGATTTTGTCTTTGAACTCAGAGTTTACATCTCTCAATTTATAATTCCTTAAAATTAAAAACTAAATTAAATAAAAATGCAATAGTAGATATCGTTTAATTATTATTATGTAATAAACTAAAATCACATTTACCCGTTTTATTTCTTAATTCCATATAAAAAAAAACAACAACTTCCATACTGACTTTCTTCTATTTCTTCTTTTTTTTCCATATTTTATGTCTGTGTAATTATTTATTTTGTGAAAAGCTGTGTAATAAGTAGACAGACTGTACAGTATCCATTAAAATGTTTTAAAAATCCTTGTCTTAGCTCAAAGCCACTTGCTGGATTTTTTTTTTAGTTTATAAAATATTTAATCTCAAATCAATATTTTCTGTCCATTTGTGAGGTTGTTGACATGAAATAATTGTAACTCCAGTATGTTTTTGCCCTCTTTTTGAGTAACATTGGACACAGTCCAATAGTTAACGTACAATTTCTCCATATTTCCCGGTTTAGCTTTTTGGCTGTGATGGAGTAATGCATTCTGGGAAGGTGGAGGATGACTGCGGGGTGTGTGGAGGCAATGGCTCCACCTGTCAGTTCATCTCAAACACCTATTCAGGTGGAGAGAGTGGAGGTAAGCAGCGGTCATTCTCAGACATATTCCATATTGTACAGTCATTTGCTTTTTTTGAATAATAACCTCTTTCTGTCCGCTGTTTTTTCAAGAGTATGTCACATTTCTCAGCCTTCCTCTGAACGCCTCTCAGGTTCATGTGATTAACACAAAGCCAGTTTTTACACATCTTGGTGAGTAAAGCTACTGTACATTCAACAGAATACTGTTGTCATTCCTGTTAGAAGAACTAAACTCTTTTCTTTTTTTTTAATAACACAGTTTAGAACTAAAATCGTGTAGTTGGGTGGAATAAAAGGGTTTTGGTTGTGCATCTTAGAGAATAAAACCAGCAGAAGATTTCATTAATAAATAGTATAGAATAAAAACTATATTCTTTACTATTGTCACAAGCATTAGACTTCATATACAGTACAGTTACAAAATATGGAATAATCATTTTTGCTCACCAAGTATGCATTTATTTGATAAAACACGGTAAAAGAAATGTTGTGAAATATTATTACCATTTTAAATATTCTCATTGATGTTTTAATATATTTTAAATTGTAAAATAAGTTTTACGATGCAAAGCTGAATTACACCTTTGATCAGTTTAATGTGTCCTTGCTGGGAAAAAGTACTGATTTCTATTAGAAGTCTCACTGGCCACAAGCAGTGTAATGGGTGTAAACCTTGTAACCACTCTTTATTAAATTAATTTATTACAAATTTGGCCAATTTCAATGCATCAGTCTGGAAGGATTTTTTTGTGGCATTTGTTACAATGACAGACATTCAAACTGTATCAAAGTACAGTACGTCCAAAGAAATATTCAATACAGTTTAAAAATTACATAAACGAAATGTCCCACTATTTCCTGCAGCGGTGTTATTAAACGACAAATACGTGGTCTCTGGAGATGGAAGCCCAAGCCTGAGCATCACATACCCCTCAACTCTGGAGAAAAGCCCCATAATCTATAACCTGTACCTCACACCTGATCACCTGCCTCAAACTGAAGAGCTCACTATCTCCGGTCCAGTCACAGACAAAATCCACATACAAGTCTGCATCTTTCTCTTTACAGGATATTTGAAATTTGTCACATTTTTTGAATGTTAATGTTACATGATCACTCATTTGTGACAAAAACTATTTATTTGCTCTATTTATATTTTCAGGTGTTTCGGAAATACGGGAAAGACTATGGAGACCTTACCACCCCAAACATCTCATACCAGTACTATTCGTCTGAAGCTGTTTCAGCGGAGAGAGCTCCTCAAGGCAGATGGTCAACCGTCATCTCTGCCTGTTCAGTGACCTGCGGCACAGGTAACAGTAGTGATGATCTGAGCATATAAAACATGCTACATGTAATCAGTTTATCTCAAATGACCACATTATAACTTGGACCATAGGTTATCATTGGTAAAACTTGGTGTAGTTACCATATTAATAATTTTTTTGCTCACAAAAACAGAAGACAGAGAAACAGACTTTCTTTAAGTACTGTTCTATGCAGTTTCTAACTAATAGTCTGTAACTATCATATTGTCTTGCCCAGTTTGAGTTCAGTTGCTCTCTGGTTGCTCTCTCTGATGTAGGCATCCAAAAAATCAGTCAGCACTGTGTGGATGTGCTCACAATGGAGCGTCTGGAGGATGACCTCTGCAGTTCATCCACTCAAACACCAGATGAGCTGCAGTCCTGCTTTAAGCCTGACTGTCCACCCAGGTGCCTTTCAGTCTTTTACATTCATATTTTGCCTTGAAGGAATGATTGCCATTGCAAGCATACCAGAACAATACATAAACTATGTGTAAATATACATGTAAATACAATATTTTCAAAATGTATACTGTATGTGTATTTATATATACTGTGTATTTATATATATACTGTTTTTGACAACTATAAATGATTGAAGCACGTTTCTGCCACTGAATAAAAAACAAAAAAGGTAATTGCAACTTATTTCTGGCAATTTCAAGTTTACAGTTCACAATTCTGACTTTTTTTTCTCATAATTGCGAGTTATAAAGTCAGAATTGTGAGATATAAAGCCGCAATTCTGAGAAAAACTTTATAACTCTCAGTTGTCAATTTATGTTTCAAAATTCTAAGAGAAAAAAGGAAGAATTACAAGATATAAACTCGCAATCAAGAGAACATTAGAATTGTGACTTTATTCGACACAATTGTGAGATATGAAGCCAGAATTCCGAGATATAAAGATGCATTTTGAATTTTATAACTAGCAATTGCAGATATATATCATAAATTTCAGTTTTTTTCTTTTTGCTATTGGGACTTTGTGTCTTGCAATTCTGACTTTACAACTCACAACTGCAAGTTCATATCTCACAGTTCTTACAAAAAGTTGTGATTGTGAGATAAAAAGTCGCAATTACCTCTTTACATTTATTATTCAGAGGCGGAAATGGTCTTCCATATTAATTAACACTATAACACTTAAGTGTGGGACTGCTGCAAGGGCTGAAGGTGTGTATGTGTTGTAGGTGGGAGGTGGATGAGTTTGGACCCTGTAGCGCCCCCTGTGGTGTGGGAAAGCGAGTGCGCTCGGTCACTTGTGTTCAGAAGCAGAGTAAGGTGAAAGTGGAGCTGCCTGACATGGACTGTGCGCTTGACTCAAAACCCTTAACCAGTGAGACATGCAACCACCAAATCTGTCCTGCCAGGTAATGTAGAAAAGTGTGTGAGAATTAAATGAATTAGCATGTTAGACAGTCTAAAGTTAAAACTAAAACCATGAAAAAAATACAATATTAACTGAAATTCAATAAAATATTAAAACCTTAAACTTATTTTATTTAATTTTGAATTGTTTTTATTTGCGATTGCGTTTTTTGTTTAGTTTAAGTGGATGTACTAAAAAACTTAAGCCAACAAAATGACAAAATGAAAACTAAAAAACATATTAATTAAATATTAACTAAATTATTAATTACATAAATATTTGACCTTTGTTTATCTTTGAAACACAAATTAAGATATTTTATCTTAATCACAAATTAAGTGATCTATATATTCATGTGTGTTTATGTTGTAGATGGCAGGTCTCTGAGCCTGGTGAGTGTTCAGCTGTTTGTGGACCCGGGCAGGCTCACAGAACTGTGTTGTGTGTCCGCTCCCATCATGGATCTGATTCTGAGGTTGACCAAAACCTGTGCTCTGAGCCCAAACCCCCAGAACATGTTCCCTGTGTGGTGGATGTCTGTCCTGTCGGCTGGGATTCCCAAAGAGAGGTACTGTGGGATAAAGTTTATTCAGCGTGTATCAAAAGGATCAAAAGACTAAAACAAGCGTTGTATAAAATTTATTTTTAAAGACCTTATATGTCTAGTAAAGACATTTTAACTGTAGATTTTAACTGTTCAAACCATTGGGGGATTTTTAAGTGAATACTTTTATTCAACAAAGAATCGTAAAACTGATCAAAGGTGACAGAAAAGTTGCAAAAGAGTATTCATATTTCAAATAATGCGGTCAAATGATGAATCACAAAAAATGTCATACAAAATAAAGGTTTTTGTTTACATTATTTGTACATGTGAACTATGTATATTTATATGTATATATAAATACAAACACATGGATGTTTATATATTCAAGAAAAGTGTGCTATATATAAAATAATATATAAATGTATATACATGTAAATATTTTCAACATATTTACTGTATACGTATACTATATACAATACATAAATATATAAAACGGTTACTTTAAATTTTAATAATATTTCACAATATTACTGTTTTTAATGTATTTTGATCAAATAAATGCAGCCTTGGTAAGCATTTATAAAAACACATCTATTATCTAGTTGTTCTATTTTATGCTTAATGTTGCTCCACCTCTTTTTAAGCACTCATAGTCTTCTGTATCTTAAGACAAGTTAAGTTAAGGTCATATAAAATGTATGAATTAACCCCTAATTTTAAAATATTCCTGTTAATAACAATACTAAAGTTGGCTGCATACTTTTTTCTTTGACACCTAAGGTCTATATACTGTATGGTCTGTTTTAAAATGTCTTCTTAATATCCAGCAGATCCATACAGACTCACGTGTAATGCCCCGCTCCAGAATGGTTCCAGTTTATGTTTGGAGTCCAATGATTGGCCAGTGCTCAAAGACCTGCGGAAATGGTAAGTGAGAACCAAATGCACATGCTGAAATTAAAGCCAACACTTGTGACTGAGTGTGCATCATTTTGCATGTTTACACAGGATCTCAGCAGGTCTGGTTCTCCTGCATGGACCACCAATCACGTCTAGAGGTTCCAGAGTTCCTTTGTGATCGCTCCAGTAAACCAGAGATGTACACCCAGCACTGTAACCCATCAAAATGTCCTGCTATGTAAGCGCTGCTTAAACTCCACTTTCAGTTAGACATGCTTTCATTTACATATGATAAGCACTGTATCTACTTTATCAGGTGGCGCTACATACAGGGGCCGTGCAGTGTGACTTGTGGAGGTGGTGTAGCGAAGAGAGTCCTGTACTGTTCCCAGAGGATGGAGGGAGCAGACAGAAACAGGGATCTAGTGGTGGGAGAATCTGCTTGTCAGTCTTTGACCAGACCATCAGAAGTAGTAGAGTGTAATACTGAAGCCTGTCCAGCCAGGTAAAGCTGTCCAACATGTCTGAACACGTTTCAGTATTCTCTGTATATCTTCATTCTACCCTAGTTCAGAATAAGTTGTAATGTTGCATACATTTTACTAGGTTGCTTGGAATACTGAAAATATATTCCAATTAATCCCTGTTACACTTTGAAGAGTTTTTCATGTTTTTGCATGATTTAAGAAGCTGAAAAATAGCAAAGGCCTGTTCCGGGGTGCATTTCCAAATCACTTTGTTAGCTAACTGTTTTCATTAGCTCCATTGAACTCTATTGGTATTGAACGGACAATGCACCTCCGATTGATTAACGGACATCAGCCTAAGAATCAGTAACATAAAAAAAACATTTGTCAAATTTAGACCTTGGCATAATTATTTTCAATAGAAATTTTAATTATTTCTTATGATTTTTTTTTTATGTCAGTTAAGGTCTTGATTGTTATCTATTTTAGTTTTAAAGCCATTTAAGATCCAGTTACATTTTACCACTTGGCTACACAATTTTTTATAACATTATGAAAATTATTTTATTTTGATAATTCAAAACCAATTTGTAGAGTAAACATATATGCTACTAAGTTGAGTCTAGTATTATTTTAGTATATTTGCTGTTCTATCATAGTTTTTGTTAATATTTTTGTTGTATTTTTTGTTGTCTATATAATTTATTGTTAGTTTTTATTTAATTTTAGTTATTTTAGTACTTTAATGTAAATTAACTTAAAATAAACTGATGTTTATTTTGTTTAATTTTAGTTAACAATAATATTAACATTGGTCGGGTCACCGCTTAAAGGAATAGTTCAGGAATAGTAGGAACTACTCAAGGATGAGTAATTGATGACAGAATTTTCGTTTTTGGGTGAACTATTCCTTTAAGCAGTGAATAAATGTATTTTTGGGTAAGCTAATCCTTTGTCGTCTATACGCAGTTAATGCCTAATTGTCTTCAATCAAAACCAATTGATTTATATTATGTTTTTACAGTAGTGGGTTCTTAATTGATGAAATGATTGTGTAGGTGGCAGACAGGAGAGCAGGGCGACTGTTCAGTGACCTGCGGGATGGGTGTAGCTGTCAGGACTGTGCGGTGTGTTCAGTATGAAGGAGGTGTAGACAAGCTCGTGGAGGAAGACCGCTGTAACCCCCAAAACAAGCCTCCCATCACAGCACCATGCTTCACTCAAGTCTGTTCGTTCCACTGGGACGTTCATGAGTGGAGTGAGGTAATGTGCCAGACTACATATGCTAACAACACAGCTGTTTTCAAACAACCTTGAGTCCATGTTTATAGATGTATTCCAGAAAGTCAGAGCGTCTCCATTCCTCATAGTCTCTCTTTGTTCTCTAATGTAGTGTTCAGTCTCATGTGGTGACGGGATCCAGTCTCGGACAGTGTCTTGCATGGGGCCATCCAACCCTCTTCCAGTCAGTCCCTTTCTTTGCCTCCACCTACCCAAACCCATTACCATCCAGGCCTGCCATAGTCCTGACTGTTCCTCAGCTCAGACCTTCACACCAGAGCCCCAGAGAGAAGAGGGGATGCAGATAACCACACCTGCTCCAGCTCTCAGAATGATGAAGATGAGGAAGAGTTTCTCAGCCATTGCACCTAAAGCAGACATGATGAAAAACACAACGACCATGATAACAGAACCACCACTGACCAGTTAGGTGGCAAGTGTCTCCTAGATCCATATAAAACTGTCAGCCTTGATAATATTTTATATTATAAATTAAAATACTGGTGTTTATGTTAAAAAATGTCAACATAATGATAAATGGACTTAATAGAAATATTATTAATATAATTATGAATGGGCAAACTTATATTAATTATATGAAATTTAAAATTATATTTATAAATCCAAATATATATTTTATCTAAATATATAGATACAAATCTGATACTGATACATTTAGATTTTATTTCAAGTTTTTATATATATATTTATTATCTTTGTATGATTTAGGTCTTAGTTAAAGGAACAGTTCACCCAAAAATGAAAATTCTGTCATCATTTACTCACCCTCAAGTAGTTTTAAACTGTATGAATTTCTATGTTCTGCCAAAAAACAAGGAAGAAAGTTTGTTAGTTTTTAAGACTGTTAGTTTTTTTTACCATATTTTTTCCCCAGAACAAAGAAATTCATACAGATTTGGAACTACTTGAGGGTGAGTCAATGGTAACAAAACTTTTATTTTTGGGTGAACTATTCTTTTATCCAGGTTGTATGTAAATGTATGTATGGGAATCTAAATATATATTGTTAGAACTCACAATTATGATCTACAGTTAGAAATTCAGAACCTATAACTATAAATCCATGATTTACATTTACATTTTTATGAATTATGTTGCTTTATATTCAGTTATTAAGTTTTATATATACAGTATTACAATTTCATATTAATATTTCATATAATTATTCCCTGTTTGTCTCCCTATAAGTCATCATATATCATAATAGTTATAATTTATAGTATTTATAGTTTCTATTCAATTTGTATATTTTAGATTGTTATTTGAATAGTTGGAAAAAAATGGAAATGGAAAATGGAAACAAAAAGCAGTGAGGAGTAAGCCATCTACTCTGGTTTCAGGCTTCTGTGGGCGGCTTTTGCTTCAAGACTCAGGAACTATTGATCTGCGCAATATCACTCAAGCGAGGTGTATTATTGCTATTGGTCGACCTCTTGATGAGGTTATTCAGATCAAAATCATATCCAGCACCCTTAACTGCCGGCAGAGTAAGTACAGAGCTACTTTTCTGACAGCCAGTAATTCGATTCTGTGTTAGAATGGTGTGTGTAATCTACAGAGGAGAACATGGCCCTGTATGACAGACTCATCCTGATGCGCCTCTGTGAGAGGATGACCGGCAAAACGCTGAAATCACGATCGAATGTCCTTCTGGTGCGTCAGAGCCGCCTGACAGTTGGGAATGGAGTGCTGCTGTTTTATCAGAGCGTAAAGAACAAAAAAAGCCACCATCGAGGTGTGTTATGACAAACACAGCATTACACTAAATATTTTTTTATATGAATACTATACATATTTTCATTAAATGTAATATAGGTTTTTAGACCTCTGTCATCATTTAATTTATTAATCACAGTAAATCTGACTTTCTTTGTTGTGTAACACATAAGGAGATATAGTACCTTTCAAAAGTATGAGTATAGTACACTTTTACAAAAGATAATAATACCTTTATTCAGCAAATTATTCAGACTCATGAAATTGATTAAAATTGACAGTTAAAATTTCTGAATAACTATTTTTAGCACAACATAACATAATAATGATCAATGATTTCTTGAGCAGCAAATCAGCATATTAGAATGATTTCTAAATGATCATGTGACACTGAAGACTGGAGTAATGATGCTGAAGATTCAGCTTTACATCACAATAATAAACATATTAAATTAGAAACAAGATGTTTCACAATATTGCTGTTTTAACTTAGAGTTAACCCTGGTAAGCACAAAACCCCCAATTTTTTTTTTTAATTAAAAGTCTCACAAACACCCTACTGGTACTGTAGTTTATCTGGCAGAATCTCCAAATTGCTCTTTTATGTAAAGCAAAAATTGTTCAGTGGAACAAAGAAAGTCATACAGATTTGGCAAGGCATAATGTGAGCAAATAATGACAGAATTTTCATGATAGGAGGCAAAGTAAGCTAATCTGAAATGATGTAACACAGCACGTATTTTCCTCCAAGAGTGTGACGTTCAGCTGTTTTCTCCGTCTGGACTCATTGAGAATCCGATCAAGAGCGCAGTCACAGCCACCCCAAACACTCAGAGCTGTCGGGTGTTTATCGACGCTCCGCCTGCTTTCAGGATTCGAATCAGAGCGCTTTCTGTGCTCAACAACACAGATACAAACTCCACATACATACTGGTATGTCACTGTTAATCCACCCTTTATATGTACAAACACTTTTGTTTAAAACTTTCAGGTCAGTAAAAGAAGTAATTATTCAATCTGTAATCTCAAGACTCAACCGGTTCACATGAAAAAAATTTATTAATAGCAATTTTTTTTAGATGAATCAATGAAAGGCCACATTAGATAGACATTCAGCTAGTGAAAATAAGCAGTCATGCAAGCACTAATTTAGTACACAGTGTGGTTGTAAATGATGCCCTGAGGGTTGAACATAAACACATGTTTATGCTGTGATTTTCTAATGTTTTCTTTTGCTTACCCAGATTCGCGATGTGGATGCCTTGAAGACGACCATCTTCAGAGGGACTCAGCTCTTCCTGTGGAGCTCCTCAGGAAGCAGGGCTGAAGTGGAATTCCATGGGGAATATCAGCAAATCAAGGGCATGTTCAGGGCAGAGTATTCATATATTTACCCTTCTGAAGAACAACCAGTGTAAACGGCAAGAGAGTCCGTGAAGAGCCGGGGTGCATTCAAAAATCAGTTAAAATTTAGCACAACAAAATCAGAACTGAAGATAGGATTTATTAACTGTGTATCAAAGATCTCATATAATCACATAATTTTTTTTCTATATAAGTGCTTTGTATATTTATTGTAATGAGAACTAGTTAATCTGTAAAATGACAATAATGCGTGTCAATTCTAATGCTAATCTATCAGCACAAAATAAATAACTATCATAACATTTTTCTGATGTTTACCTGATTTAGAAAATGTCCATATGGCTTTGAGTTTTACGTAATGGTGCTACTTACCATTTGTGAAGTTTATAAATATGCTTCATTTTTATTGCGTACGTTAGTGAACAGACAGATTTTTAAAGTACAGCATGCGAGAAAGTTACTAGAAATACTATATGTGCACTAGAATCATTAGTTTTGGTTTCTTCGCTTTTTCTTTCCAAAGTTATGAGTGATAAAAATAGCTTTTTACTAACTTGGAGCAAAAGTTCACCCAAAAATTAAAATTATGTTATTAATTACTCACCCTCATGTCCTTCCATACCTGTAAGATCTTTGTTCATCTTCAGAACACAAATAAAGACATTTTTGATAAACTCTGAGACACAATTAAGGCTCAGAAAAATAGAAAGGCATTATTTAAATAATTCATGTGACAAAATGGATTTAACCGTAATTTTACGAAGCTATGGGAATACTTTTCATGGGCAAAGAAAACATAAAATTATGACTTCATTAAAAATTAATCTCCACAGCATCATCCTATAGCACAATTTTGGAGAGTATCACATTTGTAAACAATAGGGCTGGGCGATATATATCGTACGATATATTATGCACATCTCATCAGTAAAGACGGTTCTTTGATTAGCGCTAAATTTCCGTCAGCTGTTTTTAAAAGGAACGCCAGCTTATACACAGAGCCGTAGATTACTGAGAAGCTGTGCCATTGAATCACCCACGAAACTTAACACGCAACTTCTCAGTGATCTACGGCTCTGTGTATAAGCTGGTGTTCCTTTTAAAAACAGCTGACAGAGATTTAGCACTAAAGAACCATCTTTACTGATGAGATGCGCATAATATATTTACAATATATATCGCCAAGCCCTAGTAAACAAGGTATGCTGTTCTATGTCTGCAGCACCATACGTGGATACTTTTTTTATTATTTACAACTCATCTGAAAATACAGAACATATCTGCATACATTTTATACATATGTGATAATCTCAAAAATTGTGCAATATGGTGACTCGGACAAGACAAATTGTTGAATAAAGGTGGTCTTTTTTTTTTTGTGTCATCTTAAGTATTTTCATAGTTTCGTAAAATTATGGTTGAACCACTGATGTTTCTGAGCCTTGATCTTGTTAGGATCCTTGCTGTCTATGGAGAGTCTGAGAGCTCTTGGAAATCATTAAAAATGTCTTAATTTGGGACCCGAAGGTGATTGAAGATCTTACAGGTTTGGAACAACATGAGGGTGAGTAATTAATGACAGAATTACATTTTTTAAGTTAACTATCCCTTTAAACTTGGGTTGCAAGTATCTTTCAAACCCCTCACACAAGAGCTTGTATATTATTTTTTTATGATTCTTGTTTTTGTTTTATTTCCCCTGTTTCTTTTCTGATTGCAAAAAAGGCCCATATCAGTGTTGCAACCTAGTGGCAAAGCAATTAGTGCACACAGTATAAACGAACTGTGCTGAAGCCAAAAATTGTGTCACTGTACATATAAAAAAAACTATGGTATACTTTAGTTTAACATGATATGGCACTGAATAATATCAAGAGTCATTTTTACAGTTTGTGTTCCTGGATGTTCTTATTTTTGTTTGTAGCAGCCTTTTTACTGAAAGCTTAAGTATAAAATTTCTGTGCCACTAAATACCCTGCGAAAAAATAATGTTCAGTGTTGTCCAGCTGTTTGAGATAGTTAAGCCCCAAACTTGCACTACTGTCACTGTGTCAGGCTTGTCAGGTTTTAAAGCACCACATAGTCACAATTTTTACACTTTTCAGCCTAAGAATGCTGTTCTTAGTCACTTATAGTCTCTGTATAATAAAAAGTATCACACACGTCACCTTTAAGATATGGAATACCAATTTTACCAATATATCAGGTTAATAACACTGAAAGCCTCCAGTCTGAAAGTGTTTCAGTGCTTCTGTGAGTTTTTTTTCGCCATTAATGAAGTGTCATCACTCACTGGGTCTTAGACACCTGCTCCATAAGAGTCTTAAGGTCCAGAAGCGAGTCTTCTAGAAACTGTGACAGTTTTGTGGCGTTTGTTTCCTCACAGCTATTAAAGGCAGTCACAGCGAAGTTAATATGGTCGTCCATGGGGTTGTAGCAGATACCGTAACCATCAGGAACCATGGGTCCGAAACACATAACACAGTCTGTCTTTGATCCAACCTGAAAAACAAAGAATTCAATCACAACTTACATGTAAATACTGCATTCCGTAACAACAGCAGATAGATTTACACAGTATTCAAACTCTTAAAGGGTTAGTACACCAAACATTTTTAATTAGTCTGTGTTTTACTAACCCTCGAAGCATCCTAGGTGTATGTGACTTTCTTTTTTTACTCCAATCCAATGGGAGTTACATAATTTATTTTCCTTGCTCTTCCAAGTGTTATAATGGCAGTAAGCGGGTGTTTCTCTTTAACAGTCCAAAACACATAAAATAAAATGTGCACATCCATTTTGTAAGAAAAATTTCTAATAATTTGACATGAGAAGCATACGTCATCTACTGGAACAGTTTTTATTATGAATAAACACACTTTATTTTACGTATTTTGGACTGTTAAGGAGAAACACTTGCTTACCTTTGTTTGGAAAATGCTTCAAATGCTTGAAAGAGCAAAGAAAACAAATGTATAATTCAGATTGGATTCGTCTGAAAGAAGAAAGTCATATAAAAAAAGTAATTTACTCTAGGAGTAAAACATGGCCTAATTTTCATTTCTGGGTGAACTTACTTTTTAAAGGGACAGTACACCCAAAGAACATTAGCAAATTCATCATTACATTTATTTTGTTTTGGAATACAAAAAAAAACTGGCTGGCTAAGCAAGCTTTTTCGTCTGCTGGTCACCGTCATCCCCTCTGTCATGATTTTGTGCAGCAGTAGTAGCTACACTTAATAACTTACTACTTTTGAATAAGAAATAACTTTATGACTGATATTGTTCTGTGTAATGTGTGTAAAATGAATGTAATCCTGTGATCTACAGTACCAGTTGCATCATAAAACCTCTCCCATGGCGTCATGGAAGTGTCAAATGAATGTTGTTGTAAAAAAAATTGTAAAGTTGGCACAAATGCTGCAAAATTTCGCAGACAAGTTCATTGTCAATAAACATATCAAAAGCAGCGACTTGAATCATGCTTGAGGGAAAAATATTTTTCCATACAGATTTTGCAGTGGGTTCCTCATTATATGTTTCCTATTAAAATCACTGGATTTTGCTAAACAGTGGTAAATATAAATGGTAAATCTGATGTTGCATCACCTGTAATACCAATACAGCTGTGAACAAAACAATCCTTTTTTTTAACTGGAGCTGAAAGCTGTTGCAGAAGATATGATGTCAATTGGGAAGCATTTATTGCGAACTTGTCAGATTTATGTATCTGTTGTGCTAACTATATCAAGGGCATCAACTAGGCAGAATAACTTGCAAGGTATTACATGACAGTGAGACCCTGTTACTCATGAGTCTCCAGAGGGTCTTTAAATTAGAAACAAAACAAAAGCACCATGTTTAAATGTAGACTCTAACAGAACCATAACCACCAGGACAAACCTCATGCAGGCCTATCAACCAAGAGAGTAGAATAGATACACTAGAATAAGGTACTATTACTATATCTATATTTTGTGATTCTAGCAAGCATTGTGCTATTATGGCAAAGACAGGTTAGCAGGTTACCTATGCTAGTACACAATAACCTTTCTGAAGGATCTCAATGTTACGAGCAGCTTAAGTCTATTGCAGCAAGGTTCCTTATCTCATCACTTCAACCAAAACCGTTCAGGAATTTGTTTTTCGAACCTAACACAATGTAAAACAGGCCAACTATGCAAGCCCATAAAATGTAAGAAAGCGCTGCAGCTCATTTCATATGCAAAGAGGTTAGCTAATAATAACAACAGAGGTCATTTACATATGACGTCTAAAAGGTACAGTAGCAAAAATACAAAACAAGCTTGTTAAACTGTGGTTTTATAAAATTAAATGACTGTTTTTGAAGAAGGTAACCTTGACTATTAATGTATTGTATGTAATGTAAATTGTTACTTTATTATGCTTTCTATCATTTTTGACTTTCAATATATTGAAAAAGAAATGATTAAAAGAGTATATAGTAAACAAAGTGGCAATAGCGTGTATTCATTTCTGGGTAACACTTTTACGGTTACACTTATTAGTTATGCATAGAATATTACTTATTAGTGCTAATTAAGCACATATCAGTCTGAGTTTACAAACCTGACTTGTGTAGAGATTAAAATGTGTAGCTACAGCAAACGACGTGTCCATGAAGATCTCAGGTAAAGATGTCAGATCTTCAATGGCAATCATCTTTAGACCCAGCATGTGCCTCTCTACACCCTGTCCATGGATGGCCTGATGACAAAGGAAACAAAAACTGGGATCAGGAGGATGCAAAAAGTGTGGCACAAATGTAAAAGCATCAATGCAATAAAATAAAAACGTAATGTTTATCATATTTATTGAGATTTCTTGGTATCATAACAAATGTTCACCATATGTGTGTGCTCTCTGTGGACTTTGATGGCCTTTTCGAGTAGTGCTGCTTTCTCGCTAATCTGCAAATGTGAAATTGGAACGATGCAGATATAAATAATGCATACAAATAATACTCAACAAGTTTACTCAATTGAGAATGCTACTAAAATATGACTTGTACATGTTTTGATGGGTCATCCATGGCCTTTGTGAACTGGAGCGATGCAGTGGTGGTGGATCGAACGGCTTCTGTTCTGCCCAGTTTAAACATGCGTAAGGAGGTGCTTTCATAAACTGGACAGCAGGTCTGATACATCCTAACATAGGAACAAATCAATCATCAGTGGACTGATTATAGGCAAATGTAAGTACATTGCATTTCTTGTCAGTTAATATTCTTTGAATACCAAAGAGCAAAATGACACAAAAAGCCCCATACCTTGTAACACTTTAATTTACTTTAGTTTTCTAATTACAGGTTTTAGTTTTTTTAACAACATGCAACTTTCCTACTTTGTGAAACATTAAAAAACTCATTCAAGTTGTTCATTACATTAGTAATTTTAGTAAAAGCCACAATTCTTTGCAATTCTTTACTTCCTGAATGAATTGCGTTTTGTGTTTTAAAGGCAAGTATGTAATTTATTTGCCAGTAATATTGTTTTCAAACCTCCTTTGGTTATGTAAGTACCTATAGAGGTAGTGTTTGATCCAGAAGTAGACAAACAATCAGAGCTACAGTGTTTACACTCTATGAAGAACTCAGCCTACAAATGGTTTACTTAGTCAGTAATAAGCAGTTAGTTATATTTATTTCTAAAGCACTTTTAAAAACAACAGCTGTTGGCGGCCAAAGTGCTGTACAAAATTAAAACATACCAAAATACAAAAGTAAACAGAACACAACAATAGATACTACACTACAGTTACGCCACTGGGCTTACTTGTGTCCATGCGCAACAGTAAATAAGAAGAGACTAAAAATCAGCCTATGTTCATCTTATATGGGCTTACATTACTCTTTACATGAAACTAAATCAGAAGAATTTTAATATGAAATTACATACTTGACCATTAAAGATGTTGACAAGAAGAAATGTGGTATAAAATTATCTTATCCCAATAAGAGAAGCTATTGGGATGTGAAAAAACACTAAATGAAGGACGAGGGATTTTAGAGGTAGAGACGAGCAGAGGTTTTAGTGCTTATTCTGCACTAGGATGTCAAACTCACCTGTAGTATGCCAGCTGCAGAGCCATCTGAATAAATGCATCTGGACTCATTTTATGAGTCTTTGGGAATTTTTTTCCATAGTGTTTAAAGTTAAGCACTCGGACATCCAGTTCATGCACCATTCTAGACAGAGGATACAAGAGGATTACAGAAGTGTAATATTTTTTATTACAGGTAAATATTTAAAAACAATTATTACGGTTTGAAATGTTCTCACATGTTCATGTTTTGTTTAGCTTTATCAATGTCCTTCTTGATTTCTGGTGTGATGTTGAATCGAAGCTTTTGTGGCATAGTAAGTGGAATCATGGGAGTTCGTACCATCTCAGTTCTCTTCCTGTTACAAAAATGTTGCACGACATATTATCTACAACCTTTCTGGTAAACAATGTTTTCCCCAAAAACTATTCATCTGTTTCAATATACATTCAATATTCAAGTAACAACCTATTCATGGCCTTATGTTTAGAGAAGCATATTGTATTGTTATCATATATATATTGTTTTATTATTTATTGGTGGTGTATTGGTTGATTGTGCATTTAGATTATTTAGATTTGGATTTACATTATATAATGCTCCCTTAAAATGAATACATTTATACTACTGTTTTCTTCATTTTTTTTTTTTATAAAAAATTAAATTGTCAAAAATGTACAGTAAAGAGTAAAGTACATTTAACATGCTGCCAAAAATGTTGTTAAATGCTGTTCTTTTAAACTTTTTATTTATCAAAGAATTATTTATTGAAGAAATGTATCCATGTTTTAACAAAAGTATTAATCAACACTGTTTTCAACACTGATAATCAGAAATGTTTTTTTAGCAGCAAATCAGCTTATAAGTATGATTTCTTGAAGATCATGTAGCCCTAATTAAATTTTGAATTTTAATGTAAAATTTTTCTGCTAAAAATTCCTTTACAAAAACTCATTAAGAATTAAACGTCATATCCTTACATATAGTCAACAACATGGTCCACCAGGAAAACAATGGGAGGTCCTTCAGCTGGAGCATGCTCATAAGTGAGTCCACATGATCCGTCCTCTCCAACTATGAACTGTGCGTTACAGAAAAGAGTCTGGATACAGAAGACTATTTGTATATATCTGTATTTCTATCTACCCTAAACATACACTGGATTTAATGATCACATATGTACTATGCCATAAAATGCATGACAGTAACCTGCAGTGTTTTGTCAAACCAGCGGTTCCCACTGTTCCAGCGACTGCCTCCACCATGGAGCATCTGAGCCGCCACCTTGTTATGGTATATCTCATCTGACACGCGTGGCTTTGGAGCGTCAAGACACACCATGAAGATGCTCTTCTGGATTGCCCTCACTGACTCCTTATTTGTCTTGTCTGGAACAACATAAAGATGAGTGACCAACACAATGGCCGGTACTGAATAATTCACGTGAGCTCTAAAGTGGAAAAATTACAGTGGGTTTCACAGGTTATGCACAGTTGCACAATTCTTTATCAGAATTTGAAAAGAGTATGTTAAATAGCATAAATTTAAGTAAAAGTCACATCAAGTTCATAAAGGGAAAAAATATTTTATATAAAATAAATAATTAAATAAATATTTTAAAAAATGCATATGCTTAACATTTGCTTAAATAATGTGTTAGAAATTGGAAGTTGAGATCCCAAAAATTGAGGTTCCTTTGAGATACTGTTTAGGCAATATATAAAAAATAGCCACCAGGTTATTGATTGATATTCAATCATAATTTTTTTAAAGAATTTTCCTGTCAAAAATTTA
Organism: Enteromius viviparus; assembly: GCA_032353835.1. Taxonomy (NCBI): domain Eukaryota; kingdom Metazoa; phylum Chordata; class Actinopteri; order Cypriniformes; family Cyprinidae; genus Enteromius; species Enteromius viviparus. Next base: position 101,380 of record JAUCNO010001133.1, on the reverse strand, counting down.
TACATTTAAATGAATTTTACATATGCAAAAACAAAAAACAAACAAACATGTTTTCTGATAGCTAAATAAGTCGATCAATAAGAAAATCAATAAAGCCTTGTTCAGACTGTCAAATACAATTTTTGTGTATATCTGATGTATGTGTATATGCACAATATGCTGTGTACAGCAAAAAAATGTAATGAAATCAGAATTCAAATCCATTTTAAGCTACGTTTATATGTGGTTTGAAAAAATGTAAATCAGATTCCAACTGGACACACAAATAATCAACTGAATCAGTCTGAATAAGGCTGAATAAGTTTTCGGTCCGGTCTGATAATTGATCATACAATTTTTCAATGAACTAACCCTTAATAAGGTTGTTGTAGGCCTTGCCCCAGGTGTTACGGTGGTTGGAGGTCAAGATGCCAACTGGCTCTTTATTAGTCTGAAGGGAAGAGTTCCAGATCTTCTCCAGCTGAACATAGATCTGATCTACGGTCAGCGGTGTACCATCGCTGTTGTATACATCCAGAACAAAGAACTGAGGAATACAGAGATAAACAGATGTTTATATACATGTACATCTTTCTTAATGTTATCTTACTGCATTTCACTTCAAAGTCTCTGGCAAATACCA
>JAUCNO010001133.1:82621-93032 GCA_032353835.1 Enteromius viviparus | reverse complement strand
CAGGTGCAAATGAGAGCTGTAATCAAATACTAACTCAATTAATTACATTAGTTTAAATCAAATTACTTTAGTTAAATCAATATAATTATTAATACAATATATATATAATATATAATTAATTAATATAGGCTGAAAAAAGCCTCAAAATTAAATCAAAAGACTATGGCAAGTAAAACATTATGTATATAATACACATATAGTTGAAATTTATATAAATGTGTGTGTGTATATATATATTCATATTCACACACACACACACACTATATATTTTAGTGCTGTCATACAATTAATAATTTTACATAATGTGTGTACTGTGTATATTTATTATGCATATAAATACACACATGCCTGTTTGAAAAAAGAAGTTATGTCTATAAATTAAATAAAATTATAATAGTGCAGTCAAATAATTAATGTGTTACTATGTATAGTTTCGTACATATAAACAGTCCGTATGTTTTAATATTTACATTCATATAATTTATATTACAAATATATTTTATACATTTTTTTCTGAAATATATACATGCAAATTTATATAGACAATATAGTAGTACACAGTACACATATGTAAACAAAAACTTTTATTTTGGAAGCAATTAATCGTTTGACAGCACAAATTGATATATAAATCAAATTATATTAATATAAATATATACATGTAAATACATGTATATATTTTCCAAATATATACATGTGTGTATTTATGTATACATAAATATGAACCTAAAATATTATATATAGTCGCAATAGTCAAAAATTAATCCATTTAAACAAAAGTCAGTCAGTATTCCTTACCATTTATTACTAAAAGTTTTACAATTACCTTCCAAGATATTTACGTACGCTATCATAATACAAGCACGTTTACATTTCTAAAAGAACTACACAGTTAGGTTCAGGCCAGCACAGGTTTTATTCAGAAGGACTCTGTCAGGTTTGGCTTCACATGCAATCAGCGTAGTACAACACCTCTCTTTAAAACATGTGTGTGTGTGTTTGTGCGTGTACATGTTTACATCATGTGAATGACTGAAGTGACACACAAAGTGCAAACCGTATCATGGGCACTAACCTGGACTAGACTACTAAAAAGGAGGCACTTCATTGGGTATTTTCCCAGAACGTAGTTAAAACACGCTTCAAAAACTTATACAAAAGAGAGAGAGAGAAAAAAAAGAATCCAACAGTAGCCATGTCCTCAAAAACTCATTTTCTCTAGTGAGAACTTTCAGTTTTTACTTGCCAAATAAATACCAGTTCAGTTCCCTTATAGTTTGGTCATTGTTTTAAAGGCAAGTTCCCTTTAATGCAGCAATTACATATCTCTTACCACAAGTTAATTTTGTATGGAGGACACAAAGAAAATATACATAAGCAATTCATCAACTGTCAGTCTGAGGAAAGGTTCATCATTTTTCTAAGCTTCACAGATTTTAAATTACTTCAGAGGGACAACAGATAAATATAAACCTATAAGTTTACATTTCAAACCACTAGGCTTTCAATTTACAACCTTTTTGCTTGAATAACACCAATTCTAGTTTTAAAAAAAGTGCCTTTCCTGTTTTCATAGATCAAATCAACACTTTTCAACACAATTTAACATATATTATCAATTCACATCAGTCCCCCTTAATGATATAGAGTGCTAGAATATATAAATAATATGCAGTTTATCTATGCATACACAGGGAAAAGTCAGTAACATGACTAACATTTTTCAGAATATCAACTAAATCACTATGGGAAAAAAGCTTTTTCCGATTTGAAAACACACCAAAGTGGCAAAATGATGACTATTCCCTGTAATGGTAAATAAAGTACTTCTGAACAAGCTGTTGGCCACAATTTTTCAAAAAATTGGAGATTGAAATGCATTAACACAAATCAGTTCTGAATTTCACCTGAAATTGACCATGAATCATCACAACTATGTGGCGTATAGAGTCTCACCACAGTGAACAACAGCATGGCACTAAGTACACACAGAATTCAGCCCCCAAAACCAACAGACACGCTGGTCCCGCTCAATGAATAGTTGATTGACCATGCAGTGTGCAGTGCAATTTCTGTAACATGTCATGTTACAGTGCAATAACCAGTTATTACACACATTCCAAATGAGAAGACGAACTGAAATGTTAGAACCTGTACTAAGTATACACTTAAACTTCAGAGGATATTTCTAACGCGGCAAATTAATGGCATAAGCGATGCATCATTCGGTAAACACACATCAGCTCAATGATTGGAAATTACATGGCACTTAGCATACGTACTTGTGAAATAGCTTCAAGTCACCATTTTAATACACTTGATTTGTCTTGAGATGCGCTAATGAACATCGAGGCATATAAGACCTTGGAATGGTATGGTAAATGCAAGATTATGAGGTCGAGATACGTATTCCGTTCCTTCTTGAGTCGCTGTTTGGTTACTGATTAACTACCATTTAGAATAAACACTACAAAACTATCACAGATTTTCTACGCAGGGATATAAATGTATTGAAGGGCAGCGTGTTTTGGATTCACGGCCGAAATCCTGCACACTTCTTTAAAATGAGTACATTTACAGTTGTGAAAGATGGATGAAATGTCTTCCTACTAGTGGGAAATGGTATAAATAAGAGAAAACAGTTGCTGAGGTATGAAAGTTTCTAAGTCTGGTGTATTATGTATGTTTGTGTGTGTGAAGGCTGAAGTGAAGTTTTGCCAGTTTCAGTCTAGTAGTGGTTGAAATCGGATGAAAGGCATATTTACACACCAAATCTGGAAGAAAAACGGTTTTGTTGTCCTATAAGTGTAAGTGCTCAGCTAAATCGGCTAAATGAGTCACTTGTGAATAATGAGATGAGATGAGGACACCCTGACAGATTTTTTTGTGCTGTGATTGGCTATATGACTGCTGGTAGATGGCCTACCTACCCAAAGGCCACGCCCACTGAGATGGCTCTGGCCTTTAACCACTGACAAAGGCCTTTATGCACAAAGGAAGTGACTATACATAGATACTTTCAGCTTACGTTTAGTGCCTGACAAACAGAGTAGATGGAATTTATTCTTAAACGGATAGTCCACCTAAAAAGGACTTTTTTGGAGTCATTATTTGCTCATTCTCATGTCGTTCTAGATCCTGTTGACACATATCATAGATAGCTATTTTGAAGAATCTTACTAACCAAATAGTTTTGGTTCCCATTTACTTCCATTGTGTTTTTTGTGCTGTTGACCAAAACGATTTGGTGTTCAACGTTCTACAGTATGTTCTTCTTTTATGTTCACCAGTCATACAGGTTAGGAATGACATGATAATGAGAAAATCATTGAAATTCTAAATTTTGGGTGAACTATCACTTTCAGTAGACTGGAAGAGACCGAGTCAAACGGAGTTTGTTTTTCAGTTATATTCCAAAATGTGCTAAATAAATAAGGGTAAACTATGTGCAGTTTAACTGAGCTCCAATTTCCTTGTGCTTTTAGGCCTTTTGTCACTCTGAAGCGAAATATTGGCAACAACTGCTCAAATACATGTCTTCCTGTAATAAGCTCTATCTTTGGCCTGAGAGTATGCAAGGCAATGCACGTTTTGGGTTGAGGTTGGAGGCGTTAGGTGTAGACGGAAAAAAAAAAGGTGGGTAGGTATTGCGTGAGGGATGGAGGAGGAAACGAGAAAGTGTGTGTGTTTGTGAGTGCGTGTGTAGTCTCTTAAGTTCACTATATTAGCTTTCCTTTGCAAAAGAACATTTAAAAAGCCCCCTTCCCGTTCCCTGTGGAGGCCTTTCTTTGTCGATAAAATCCCCTGAATAATATGAGTTAATATTCTGTCATTGTCAGTGGCTCTTTACTGTTCCAGCAATCCTGAGGGAGCGTGAGGTGAAGGAATAAATGTTCTCCTTTCTGTCACAAAACGGATAAATAAAGGTCTTTAAACGGGAGCTTTCTTTGTCTCCTGTCCTCTCAGCGGGCCGTGGATGGATAGTGAGGGCCAAGGCAAGGAAAACAGACTCTTTCACGCTCTGGTGACCGGTCTTTAAAGGGCAGGAGGAGTTCCTCACTCTCATTCTTTCCTCTCTTTATCGCTCACTCGCTTTTGTTCCCTGTAGTCCCGCAGCAATCTGTCCACTAGGGGGCAGAGTTTGACATGGAGTCAACAGAGTTGACGCTGGAAGACGAGACCCGGCTTTGAGCGATGGTCACCTCTGGATGCTGAAGGGTGACAGACAATGACAGACAGAAATAGATCATGTTAGTGACGATGTTTAAATGCTCTCTCACATATAGATGTGAACGATCAGGGGCCAAAATTAACACTCGCCAGCCACATGTTATGCAATCAGAAACAAGGGCCTAATGAAAATAAATGTGCATGCTTTAGTTCAGTTATCATCAGTATGTTTGGAAAAAAAAAAACATATTTTGAATACTTACTATAAAGACATTAGAAATTCCACAGAGAATTCCCAGAGAAATGTATAATGATAAGGAAACATTATTAATTCCAATTCTTAATTTCAGAAATCACAAATTAAATAAGTATACTGTATCTGTTCATTTATTACTTGAACTCTTTTGTAAAGAGAGAGAGAAAAAAAATTTAAAATGCAAAATACAAGCACATGGCCTGCTGTTTGACGTGACCGAGAGTTATTTTTGCCCCCTGTGTAGAAAGTTTCAGCCTGATCACTGCTGTTCTGCTCTACATGTGTGACCGTGTGTGTCCTGATGGGGTGTTCGACCTGGTCTGTAGTTAACTATTGTGTTCTCTGGGGTGTTCCTCTGTGGTGGAGGTGGAGGAGATCCTCACATGTCTCCTAAAGATCCTGTCCAGCAGGCTACGCCGAGGAGGCTCGGGAGGCTGGTTCCAGTCCAGGTCAGGGGGGCGCGTCCCCTGAGGCCCGAATACGTTAAGGTCACTGAAGCACTCCGTCTCGATCATCTGCAGCAGGGAACAATTGAGAAGGAAGGAAAGAAGAGAGACACAAAAGGACAAGAGACACAACAGACAGACAGATTAACACATAAAGAGAAATAACAATGAGTCATATTTTGAACGTCTTTACTAAATGGATAATTATGGTTCTGGATGCTGATTGGTCAATGCAGCCTTTGCGTCATGCTAATATACACTATTAATACTATTAGCACACCTGTAAAGCTAAAAAGGTCAACAAACTTTTAATCCTTTTTTTGGTTTGCCACATGCTATGTTAATAATACTGTTAAATAATTCAGTAATATATTTAAAAATATTTATTTCATATTAAGTATAACTCAAATCTATTCCTAAAGATTGTATAGTTCAAATCTAATATATTTACTGACATATTGCTCAAGACTTACTCATCTAAAATTGCAACAAAACTTTATTTGGATTATCACTTTTTTATATTGAATTTAATGTCACTACTGATGAGGATTGCATGATCTTTAAATAATATTGTTCTTTAAACGCAAGACATTTCATACCTCATTTTGCCATGGGATGGAGACACTGCCAGTGGCAAACTTGGAGTAGAAATCATTGTCTGTTTGGTCCAGGTTAACACCCTTAACGGTGGAGAATTGTTCAATGTCCAGAACATCTTTACAGTAGACCGCCCTGGGCTGTGAAATTAACAAAGAAGGGAAACAAAAAAGAAAAACAGTAATGATAGAATTCTACAGTAGTTTATTTTTTGTCATGGAATAAAAACAGAAAAGATAAATGTGACTTTTTATCTTTTTTTTTTAGTTTAAAGGTTTATATGCAGTTTATATCCTGCAATTCTGAGAAGAACAGCAATATATTGTGAGTTTATAACATGTAATCGTGAGACAAAAACTCGCAATTATCATTTTATTTAGTTTCCACAGAATTTAACCCTATAAAACCTAAAGTATTATATTTTACATTTCTATAGCCTCTAAATCATTAACATAAGCAAAACATACGTAGCTTAAATGACTCTTGTACACAACCTACTACAAAACTTCTGTCATTTCATTGATAGTCTATGCTTTTTTAACAAATAAATAACTTTGTAAGTTTTATTGTATTGATTTAAATCAAGTAAACGTACAGTAAAAAGAACTTACTGGACAGAAACGATCAAAATTTACTTGATTATCCATACACAATGTTTTTGAGTTTCAAATATGGTCCATCAGGCTTCTGAGGAATGTTTGTTTGTTAATCTCTCAATAATCATTGGATGGCATTGCATTATATGTTTTGCTCCTGGTTTTCTGGCCATATAAACAATCAGCTGCACTGATTTGAATGTTTTTGCTCAGTTTGTGCATCTGGATAAAACTGAGGTATCTTTATTTCCAAATATGAGCTTCATATTCTCACTATGTCAAACTATACGAGTCATAAAAGTCTTATGTATTAAAGATGACCCTCAAAAACACACAGGCAAACTTCCTCTAATTTTTTTTATATTTTGTCTAAAGCTGCACTAGACTGATATTTCGGACTGTTATGTCAGGCAGATGAGAACAGGGACTCACATCAGGCACAAAGGAAGGTTCCAGAATGCCGGCCTCTAGCCTCTTGAAGTTGATGTTCTTGAAAAAGGGGTGGGCTTTAACTCCAGCAGCTCCGTCTGCCTGGCAGCCGAGCCTCTGCTTGGGATCTTTGGCTAACAGCTGCAGGACGGACAGCGGAGAGCAATCAGTCAGACGTTAAGAACGTAGGCTTGTACATTCTTTAAAAGCAGGAATGTAACCTATTACACCACGGCTGAAGCTGGTCAATGGCTTTCAAACACTATGAAAAAGAGCATGCGTACCAAATGTAGACATTTCAGTTGGACAAACAACCCAAAAAAATGGGTTAGCAGTCACAAACAAGACATCACAAAACCACACACGGGATCATTCGTGAGCTCGTATGTGGAGGCCATTTGCATGAGAACAAAGAATTTCAAATTCAAAACAGCTAAATGGATGGTCCACCCAAAAAAATGTCATCGCTCAGTCATCCTCATGTCATTGTGAGATTCATTTGACTTTAAATCTTATGGTATAAACAAAACAGGAACATCACATTTTCCATACCAGACTGAGCACGCTATCTATTATCGTGTGATTGTTTTGTGTGAAGATAAAATGTATAACTCTCAAATCTAAATTGGGGGGCAGCCAATGCCAAATGTTGGGGGGCATTAAATTAATTTTTTTGAGAGAAATCTCTTTTATTAGATTAGAAATACATTAAAAACAGTAATATTGTGAAACATTATTACAATTAAAAAAATTATCTTGCAATCTATTTTAAAATGTAATATATTTCTGTGATCAAAGCTGAATTTTCAGCATAATTACTTGTGTCACAGTGTTTAAAATGTTCAAAACAACTAAATATTTGAAAGAGCAACATTATAAATGTGTTTTCTCACTTTAATTACTTTACTGCTTCCTTGCTGAATAAACAATTTCATATTTAACAGTTTTTCTAAAATAAAAGTATGATTTTAATTAAAAAAATTATGTAACATATGTAATATTATGTACATGTAATTAATTGTTTGCATAATATGTATCATATGTATATTTATTTAACAATAACATTAAAGTGCTAAAAAAATCATTTTGTGAATTTGTTGTTTTATCTCTGTCTCTGTTCTGTCTTATATTGTAAAGTAAAGTCATATTGGTTTGGAGCAACATGAGGGTTAGTAAATAACAGATTTTTTATTTTCCAGGGTGATAGCCAGTCGCATGACACAACTATAATAAAAGACAACAAAGATTCTTTACAATATATTTAGATTAATAAACAATCCTGAACTGAGCTGGTCTCAGTGAGCTCATTATCAACTTCTTTCCCAGCAGAAAACAAGCATTACCAGCCAGAGAAATGAGCCAAACATACAGAATGGACTCAACTTTACCAGCTTTGTGTGCTCTATCAATGGGCTCTAAATCAGTTTCTATGGTTTGTTTGACTGAAGAGATAATATAGCTTTGGATACAAGCTCTTAGTTGTACTCTGCTACATCATCTTGGATGTTGACCAGCATAGAAACTTTGTGCTTTGCATGTGTGTGTGTGTGTCTTACCATCCTGCAGATGGCTTTGGTGTCTTCTGAAAACTTGTCGCTGTAATCCTCTTCCTCTTCCTGGACCCTTTTCTCCACTTCTTCTCTTTTCACTCGTTCTTTGCGGGCGCGGAAAGGCGATCGGCCGGCGGTCATCTCATAGATCAAACAACCCAATCCCCACCAGTCCGGACTCATGCTATAGCGCTCATTATTGATCACCTCTGGAGCTGTCCGTCAATACAGTTTGAGTTCATCAATCAATAAACAACATTTTAATGTTTCATATTGCTATGAATAGAAATCTATCAGGACTGAACAGTGGAGCCAAAAATAAATATGTTTGCCTTTGAATAGATACACTAGCACTCAAAAGTTTGGATCTGTAATATTTTTTTATGTTTTGGAAAAAAGTATCTTCTGCTCACCAAGGCTGCATTTATTTGATACTACAAAAATACTGTAAAATAAATTATTGCAATGACAAAAAATATTTTCAGCATTAAAATTAATTTTCAAATAAAAATCGAAATAGAAATGCACTATTGTTGCATTCTATAAAAAGCTAAATCCCCAACCTTTTGAATGGTACTATATATCAAGAATTCATATTTGTTTACTGAATTCCAAAAAATACATTAAAATAAATGATGATTTGTTTATAAATGAGATGCTATTATGCATACATTTCACACTGCCAACAGAATCACTGTGGAAATATGATGGATATTCAACATATCTCCCAGCGCAAATATACTGTATATAAATCAGGGCAGTTAAAGATCATTACCCATGTAGCCCACGGTCCCCACTCGGCCACGGATCTGTTCTCCATCAGGCACTTTAATGGCCAGTCCTAGGTCTGAGATCCGGATATGACCTGTAGGAATAAATGCATTTATTGTTGCATTTCACTGAACATAAAGGGAAAGAAAAAGTGTAAAGACCCAAAATTATCTGACTTACCATTATCATCTAAAAGTATATTCTCTGGTTTTAAATCCCTAGAATGATTGAAAGCAAGATAAAAAAAATTACTTAATGTAATTTTATAATTTTATGAGTCATTTGAGGATTTGAGCTACACACCTGTAGACGATAGACTCTCTGTGCAGGTGCTCGAGACCGCAGCAGATCTCAGCGCCGTAGAACTGAACACGCTCCTTCTCAAAGCCTGGGGTTCCCATGTTATAGATGTGAAACTTCAGATCCCCACCATTCATTATGGTCAGCACCAGACACAGAGCATCTTTGGTCTCATACGCGTACGCTAAACTAACCTGAGAGACAGAGAATTAGAGAGTATTTCCATTTTGAAAAATACAAGTCTTTGTTAAATTTAAAAAAATGAGAGAGAGGCATTGAGCCCGTCCTGTCTGGCCACTTGTGACTGAATCACACAGATGATGAATGCACTTACCACAAACCTGCTGTTGACCTTCTCCAGAATCTGCTTCTCATTTAGAGCCATGGCCTCCCCCTTCCTCTTCTTTATCCTTTTCTTCTCCAGCTTTTTACAGGCGTACATTTTACCTGTGGCTCTCACCTGGCACGCACACACCTGGGCACAGATGGACATATACTATAATCATGCACAAACAGTTACCTGAGGCCTAAATTGCACGTGCAAAAAAAAATTACACTGTCAATAGCATAGAGACGTGTAAAGCAGAGCTGATGCAGAAGTCAGTTTGGAACCAAGCAGCTCTGTGTTGGTCAGCACAGAGTGAATTTGCTTGAAGAGTTACGCTAACGCCAATAAGGATAAATAAAAAAAGGGAAGGGAATCCCTACAGGCAGGTGTGTTGAGGCAAGTTGGAGCTAAACTCTGGGTCAAGATTGGACAGCCCCAGTTAAGATCACTTTCAGAATGTTTTTTTTTTCTTTTTCAGATAATATAAGAAAAAACACTGACACCCAATCAGACTCCTTTAAAATTTAAAGTGTTGTGCATTTAAACTAGCCAGAGAAACTCATCCCAAGGTCGAGAAAAAACACTCAAGTCAAACCACCTTTCAAAGACGTTTCTGGAAAAAAACTTGGTTATGAACTTTTGGAGAGTAGATCATAATGACAAGCTGGCAAACTGTAAAATAAAACAAAGTTACCTGAGGTGTCCAGCAATATTTGTGACAACATTCTCTTGCCTTCTTTTGATGTTGCAGTGAAAAGACTAGTGCAGGTTATAGTTTCAGTATGTTAGCTAAATTCGCTGTAATGTATTAGATTTTCCACAAATCTATGAAGCAGTGCATCTGTTTTTGTTATTGATATTAATAAAAAATGATTTCAAGGAGATGTTGGTTGTGTTTAAGTTTCACTTGTCTTCAAGTTTGTAATGCAATTTTGCCAAATTGACCACCAGAAGGCCAATGGTTTGAA
>JAUCNO010001133.1:25815-36190 GCA_032353835.1 Enteromius viviparus | reverse complement strand
CTCATTTAGTTCAATTGTCTCACCTGTTTTGTACACCTGTCTGCACTTTAGCCCCTGATTAGTTTGTCTTTAAATCCTGCTGTTTTTCGTTTGCATTCATGTCCTTTTAATGTCGCTCACCCCGTGTTCCTTGTGTGTGTTTATTTGCTGCCCGTCAGCTGTTTTCTTTGTTGTTTTGTTTTTTGTTATTAAATATAATTTGCATTGAATTCCTTTGTGTTTGCTCCTTCTCTGCCTCGTCGAGGGGCTCGGCGCAAACACACGCGCCGAGCCGCGCTTGTGACAATTTGACAAATAAGATTTAAACCAGCTTAGTGCCGTCCCACCAATACCCACTAGATCACTTAATCTGGATAGTAAAATATTGTGATCCACTGTGTCAAAGGCAGCGGTTAAGTCAAGCAAGACAAGAACAACGTGGTTACCAGTTATGGGCCAGTTCAGGGCCGTCATTCTTTGCGGTACTTGGGCCGAGGGAAGTTATTGTCTGGCCCGGAGCTGGGCCAGCTAACATTTGCTATGTGGGCTGTATGTCTAAAAGGCTGAATATGCTAAATATCTGAATGTAACTTTTTATATAAATTCACAACAACATAGCCACTGATCCAAATATGTGTAGGCTATTATTATTTTTTAAAGTCACTATTTAAATCTGCAATGTTAATCTTTTGTGTTCAAAACACTAGTTCAGTTTTTTAAAGGCCGTGAAATGGTCTGGGCCGTAGATCTGCCTGCTCAAGGTCTGCGGCATCCCCATATAGAGCCACTCTGCCATAAAGCCCCGACTTGTGGAGAGCTGAAGTGATGGCTCACTTTCTACAACTTTCTCCCATCTCCAGACTGCATCTCTGCAGCTCAGCTACAGTAATCTTTACCTCTCTAACCATGGCTCTTCTCCCCCGATAGCTCAGTTTGGCCGAAGGACCAGCTCTCAGGAGGGTTCTGATCATCCCAGACATCTTCCATTTAAGCAATGTAGGGGTCTTTATAGACGTTGAAATGACGTCCCCTGACCAGCCAAAATGACAGTTTTTATGACGTCTTTTTATGATGTCATTTAGACGTACTTTTGCTCAGTAGGTAGGAACCTTAAGCAGAATAAAATAATATAAAAATTGTAACCTTGGTCAGATCTGTGCCTCGCCACAATTCTGTCTCTGAGCTCTTCAGACAGTTTCTTTGACCTCATGATTCTCATTTGCTCTGACATGTATTTTGAGCTGTAAGGTCTTATATAGACAGGTGTGTGTCTTTCCTAAACAAGTATAATCAAACACATCTGGACTCAAGTGAAGGTGTAGAACCATCTCAAGGATGATCAGAAGAAATAGACAACTTCTGAGTTAAATATATGTGTGTCACAGCAATACTTAGGACCATGTGATATTTCAGTTTTCCTTTTTTAATAAATCTGCAAAAATGCAGTATTTTCCGTAAATTTTCATATCCACTGTATTTTTACAGTGCACTCTTAAAAAAATAGCAATGAGTTTGTTCCATGAACACACATGCTGCTGCATTTGAGCATGAACACCACTCTGAACTGAAACAGGATTGTTGAAATAGTCATCTAATGCGCATTTCACCTACTGACTGTGATCAGATCATCATTAATGAGAAAACATTCAGTCAGTGAGAATGTAATTACCGTCTGTGAACAATATCCTCCTTCTGTTAAGCTCTCTGAAAGAAAACACAGAGAGATACAAGAGACAAGTCATTATAGAGCCAACAATATTCATTGGAAAAAATTAAAGGTTTAATAAAACATTAGATTAATAATAAACAAGATGAAAATCAGAAAAGAAGATAATTTGTTTTATAGTAAGTACCCATCCAGGGCTTATACTGACATCTTGACTATAGATAGATATCAAGTACAAATGCAATTAACATATAACCAGAGGTGGAGAATCCAGGGGCCAAAGAGTAAAAGTGCTGGCATATTTTTATTCCAGCCTCAGCAGCTGATTTCACCAGAGGAGGAACCAACTCATTCCTTTCAAGACACAAGCAAGTCTCGAGACCAATCTGATGCTGATGATTTATTAGTTAAAATTTATGCCACCATAATTGTGGTCAGTGTGTGCTTTATTTGAGGTCATGAACCTTGACTCATGTGTTAGAACTGTCTCAAGATCACTGCATGAGTTATTGAGAAACATAGAGATCGGTGCTGACTGGCAACTCTCTTTATATGATGAACTAATCTTGTGATTGTTTTACTGTACGTGCGATTGCCCGTTTTGTTAACAACTCTATGAATCTGCATAGCAGTAAAGTGTCTACTTCAATAAAACAAGGAATACATTTTAAATCTATGCAATGCATTTAAAAAAAAAAATAAAAGAATTATATCTTTGAGACGCAAACAGACATCAGGAATCAGTATATGAATCTCAACAATAGTAACAATCAACAAAATGCCTCATGCTGCAATGCATGCTGGGTAACACCATAGTAAAAACTGCCATCATGCATTGCAGTATGAAAAAAATGTCTGGTCCTCCTCTGGAGAAATCAGCTGCTGAGTTTATGGCTGGAACAAAAAACATGCCAGGACCTTTGCTCTTTGGCTCTTGGATCGTCCGCCTCTGCTTATAATGCCCCCCCCCCCCGAGTTGTCTAGGATTATTGCATGTCTGTATGTTTGTTTAAAAGGCGGCATGTATTGATAGTAGAAACACTGATCACAACCCCTTCGATTGGCTGAAGAAAGGTCAAACAAGTGAGCTCAATTTTTTTCTCAATCAGAGCAAGAGCTTTTATTAGAGGGCTGTGGAAAATTACTACTACGCCACCTACTGCACCTCTTATTTAACCTCTTTAAACTACAAAGACATTTATGAGTTAACTGAGTTACAGACCCCTAGTCTGCACATCATCAAGGTGAATTTGTTTAGTCTGGACACCAAAGACATGTTGCAAGACTTGTTAAACTTGTTGAAAGTCTCTTCACAACCTATAATATATGTATAGTCTAAATATTAAATCAATATATTTCTGTGGAAGTCTCTGGACTGTAAAAATGTTTGTTCAGTCCTTGCATTTGGTCCATCTGAACTCTTCCCAAAATGTGTTTTTTTGTTCATATCTAATATTTCAAACGACTCACTATTATGTGCACAAATACTGTAAAAAATGTTGTGTGCTTATTATACTTAATACATTATATTTATATTCACACTCACAAGGGAATGTGCAGAACCATTACGCAAAACATTACACAACATATCTATCCCCGAAATCACAAATCATGTTTTGTTTTTTGTTTTTTTCACATAAGCGAAAAAAAGGGTGACCAGCAACTTTTTATACATCAACTGCCATCAATTAAAATAGATTTACTGTAAAAAATATCACATGAGACTAAATAGACCCTCCCGCCACTCTCCACCCATGAGTCCTAAATGAACGGAAGAACATGCTTATATAAAAACTGAGATCATCCTGACTACAAGCACTAAAGACGACTGGACAGACAGAGAGACATCTGCTACTCATCACAGGTATGAAGACATATGATCAACTACAACAATTAAATAATAACTCTAAAGCTTAAAACTTTAGCTCTTGTTATTTTGTCAAAGTATTGTTGTTGTTGTTATTTTTATCATTATTATTATTATTTTAAATTCCAACTAACTAAAAGGGCTAAAAAATGTCTGGGAAAAAATGGGTTCTTCTTGTTGCCGGCTCCAAGGACTGGGAAAATTACCAGCACCAGGTTCGTCCTTGTTTTTATATATTCTTTATTTTCAAGACATTGCTTCCTCAAAGTGTGCTGTACCAGCGTTTGTAAGTGATGACTTTTTCATTTGCGTTTTAGGCCAACGTGTGCTGTTTATATCAGATAATTAAGCAACATGACATTCCTGATGAGCAGATTGTGGTGATGATGTATGATGACATCGCTTACAATCAACAGTGAGTAGTTTCCTAAAGCTCACTCAAAAAAATGACTCTTTGAACTTACTTAACTCAGTTATGTAATAATGAATCCTGGTTCCACACAACCAACTTGTGTTTTATTTACATACGTTGGTTTTGTTGAATTTATAAAGGTCCTTGTGTTGGGTCAACACAGTTGAATGAAGAAGACCTTAACCATTATACGTTTGTGTGTGTAAGGAGAAAATCATAATTTGTGTCAGTTCCAGTGGTCAGTGTGTGCTTTAGTTGGGCTCTTGACCCTTATGTCAGTAGAGTTGAATGTTGTCTTGGTTACTGTAGTTAAGTAATAATAGCCAAACAAACCAAAAGCAGAACTGTTGGTTGTGCAATTTTTTCTTTTTTTATAATTTTTCATCCATGTTGTTTGTTCTTTATTGAATATGACAGTCTTGTGAATACCCCAGGAACCAGGATTCATGAATTTGATAACTGAGTTAAGTTAGTTCAAAGAGTCATTTGCTTTGAGCGTTATGTGTTTCATACAGTAGTTGATTTAAATCTTTTGCATGCTATTTAGTGGCGGCTTCTCAACAGCACAAGAAGTAACAGAAGTCTCATAACTGCATTAAAGTTGTGTTTGTAATTTAATGTTACATATAAGTTAATACTATATTTATACAGAGTGTGTGAAGCAAGGTTATAATAGTTTGGGATTTGTCATTAGTTTCAGTTTTTATTTCGTTTTGACTTTTTGTTTTCAAATTCAGTTAATTTTAATAGTTTTTTGAGGCAGATTTGCTAGATTTTATTAGTTTTTATAGTTTGAAATTGCTTAGATTTAGTTTAGTTTTTATTAGTTACAGTTTTAGGGTTTTTTTTTCTTTTGTAAATTAGGATATTTGTCAGGTGCATGAATCAAAATCACCGGAATAAGTATTGTTTAATAAAAACTATAATATAACTGTTTTCACTGATATATTTAATGGTTTATCAGAAAATTGAATGAATATAAAATAGTGACTGAAATGCACCATTATAAACTAGCTCTATTTTGCAAGATGTTAATCGGGATTAAAATCCTGGTTTATAATCCAGCTGTTTCTGATGAAGTTAAAAGCACATAAGATATAGACAATGCATGGCTATGCTGTCATTTTTGCTATATTTGCATGTAAAATAGAGTTAGAAGCAACATAATCTATTTTAACCTCTGCTCCTCTCAGTTCTCGCAGCACTACCAGAGACTCGCTGAGGCTTGTCCAAGAAGTCGCCAGATTTGTAGATTTTAATCAAAGAACCGGTTTTACTGACGAGATGCACATATTGTTTGATATATATTGCCCAGCCCTGGGACTCATAATCAAAGAATCCCAAATAGGACTCTGCTGCTTTCTTCAGACTTTCACACTAGCCGGTGGACAGACTGTGAACTAAAAACACTAGATTTAATCAAACACATCAACACAGAAAACCGACTGTTGGAGCTGATTGCATTTAATTTGTTATTTTAATTCTCTGACTGTAGAAACCCAACTCCTGGAGAGATCGTCAGTGTAGTAGATGACTCAAATGTGTACGCAGGAGTTCAGAAGGACTATATTGGAAAGGTACTTATAATTTATTGTTTTGATGTTTTTATTCCATTTCTGAGCACAATTATGACAATAATGATCAATTATGTCAATGATAATCTAAAAGGATGTGACTCCAGAAAACTTCCTGGCTGCTCTTCAAGGGGATTGCAAGACAGGGAAGAAAGTCATTAAAAGGTTTGCTTTTTGTTTATCTATTTATTTATTTATTTTTAAGAAACCTTTTACTACCATAAATATAGGTAACACTTTATAATTCCTGCACAGTAGGCTTAGTCATATCTTTAACAAAAAAATAAAGAAAGACAACGTTTGTTTTGATCAGCTATAACTTTTTTCTGATGGTCACCATTGTTGTGATTCTCATGCTGATTCTTGAAGTCTGTGTGTCCAAAGTCATAATTCTTTGCTTCTTAATGCTTATTCATCATGAACAAGGCTTTTGTAGATGTATTTATAAACTTATTTAAATTAATTATAAAGTGATACCTAAATAGCTCATATAATTGTATTATTTTAATGATAAATATTATTTTATTTCATTTATTTATTTTTACCTAAAACAATATTTCACTTTTGTGAGCAAACAATTTTCTATCATGACAATGACAGCACCACCTACTGGTCAAAAAGCAATCACACGATAAATACTTTAACAAAGATTTTGGAAACTAAAATCTTTTGCAATTATCTGCCATTTCTGTGCTTGGTAAATATGAATTTACAGCTAACATTAAGAACATTTTTTTTTTATTCAATGCAGTGCAGCAAATGACAACATATACATCTACATGTCTGGTCTGGGAAATGAAGGCACGTTTGAATTTCCTGAGGCATCTGTAAGTATAAATACATGATACATTTGCATATGTGTGTACAGTATGTACAGCTTCCTTAGTTAGTACACACACATGCATATATATATATATATATATATACACACACACACATGCAACCTCATGCAAACCTTCCAATTTCTTGGATTCCAGGTGGAAATAAATATTGTCAGCAAAATTTCACATTTAGTTGAATATGCAAAATATAAAAAACAAAAATGTATAAAGATGTTATTAGCAGCAGTAGTAAAATGTACAATGTAGCTTATGGATACACAATTAATGCAATGAAAAAGCTTTGTTTATAATTTATCATCTTAAATGATTTACCCTGTTAATAGGATTCAAGATTTAAATACATGAATTAAGGACAGCACCTGTTGTGTTTAACCTGACATCCTTTCAGACCATTCATTCAGATTTTCATTACAGCTTCTTCCCGATGAATTCATTGGAACAATCAACAACATGCATGCTGAAAGACAATTCGCAAAGGTATGGTGACTCATTACTACAAGGTGTCATTTGTTAACACTAGTTAGTGTATTAACCAACATGAACAGGAAAAAAAGTGATTTTCTTCTTTGTTGATTCTGTTTTATGACATCAGGTGTCTTCAATAATGGTCTATCATCACTTAATTAATCACTTAATTATCTCATTAACTTTAACTCAGTGTTACTTTAACGCTCTGAGTGTGGATTATATAAACATAAACACCCGGGGGGTTGCTGTGTAGTGATTTTAATAATGTATTAGCAAATGCCAAAATTAGAGTTTTTAGTTTACTAACGTTAACTAAGGAACCTTATTGTAAAATGTTACAAAGGTATGTATTGTAATTTATTGTTTATTTATTTTGTTAATGTATTATATATGTATATATAATCTACAGAGAGTGTGACTTGAGGGAACGGCACTAGCTCACACACATTCATTCACTTCTTTCTTCCCATTCCCTCTCCTTACCTGTTGCATCCGCACTGGTGAAGAAAGTGGACATTTTTCCATTACACAGTTTTCATTGTCTCATACCCAATCATCTCACAAACATACACACACACATTAATCGTGTCTTGTGTTCATCCGCATGACTTCGTCCAAGGGTTTGTTTGTTTGTTAGGAAGTAGTTAGTCTCAGCCTCAGTCGTCACGCCCACGGAGCGTTGGCTAAACGTCTGACGCTTATGGTACACTTAACTGGAAACGCTTCAGGAATGTCGAAGTCATCATCTGATTGGTTAAATTTGAGCGAATTTCTGGGGGGGGCCCGCGAGTATCGCATTTATTTTCCGTCCGCCTGGAAACAAAATGCAGACGTGTGATAGAGGAAGAAAAACTGTTGTGTTTACATGAGTTACAATGAGCGTTTATCAAGATCAGCTAAACTTTGGATTCTAAAAGGTCTGCTAGGTTCACGTCATAGACTCTTTAAGAGATGTCCAAGAGTTTTGTTTGAGGCACTTAGTGGAGAATTGTATTTTATATTTTAACCTTTTTGTCAACGGGATTTGGAAAGAGTATTATTTTCCAAGCCTCGCCGACCCTTTGTCAGCATTTAGAAGGATTCTCAGCAGATCTAATTCTACTCTTTGTGTGTCTTCTTCTAACTATAATGGAAGATCAGGTGAAGTGCCTAAGAGAAGACTTATTGCTTGTTTTCTTCCACTTTGTTGATTTGCTATAGTGACTGACTTGTTGCACGCCGGTCTGTTGTTGTAGGGACATTTCCACGCCCCTAAAACGTGACGCTGAATGAAACGAACTATGATTGGTTGTTTGACATGTCGGGGAAACGGCCTCAAGCCCCATTCACACTAGCAGCGACAAGCAGCGACAAAGCGACCCAATCCCATTAATTTCAATGGAGAGCTGGCGATATCCGGCGACAAGAGCGACAGCGGCCGTCAGAGACCGTTGGCGACCGGATGTGGGTGTGTCCAGCGACGCGACAAAGTTCAGAATCTCTCAACTTTATGCAAATGAAGAGCGACTTTCGGAAGCGACAGCCAATAGGAAAGAAGACGATAGTGATCATGTGATCATACTCGGAACGGCGTTTCTGTTTTTGCCGTATATAAACGCACGCAATGGAACAAAGTACTCTCTGTTTCTCATTCATTGCTGTTTGTATGTATTAACTCAGTATACTTATATTATATTCGGTCGCTTAGTTACGTCATTGTTGACAGCGAATCAGGTTTCTTGCAGGGTTGCTGCACAATGCAGAGCCGCCTACGATAACGACTCCCCAAGTGTCTCTGCGCCGAGAGAGCCGATGCAAAGATAGTGCCACTACTGACTGGGCAAGCATTAGAGGTGTATTTGGTGATGGATGAGGAGGAGGCATTGCTGGAAAAATTCAACATCTCACCAGAAACCTTACAGTGATTCTGATCACCTACTGAGAGAGATAAAGAGAGAGAGATATATATATAATATATCACATTTAAAAATTAATTTGCGTCACTTAACAAGTCCAATCCTTCATCTGAAAGAGAATTCGTATGATTCTTCTTGTTTAATATTTCCTTTTGTGTTTCCATATTTGTGCTGCAGATGGTGATCTTCATGACCAGCAGTTACTCTGCTACAATGTTCAAAGGTCTTGATGATGATGTAAATGGTAAGAAAAACAACTACTAGCCCTGCCTTATGAAAAGAGTTATGTTCACATTAATTTTTATTTAAAAGTTTCGTGCCCAAAATCATTTTCCAAAAAATAAATATTACATAAATGCTTCTGATCTGCTCTGAATGTGTCTCCCAGCCTTTGCACTGGCTTCATGTGACAAATATACCCAGAGTGTTCCCAGTGATTATGATGATTCCAGGAGGATCTTCCGCTCTGATAAATTCTCATCTGCTTGGTTGAAGTTCATTAATAAGGTATACAACTTTACTCTGTACATGACATTAATAGATTAATATTCCAGTCTAATTATAGTCACGCAGTAATCATGACAAGTGTGTGCTTGTCTTTGTGTTCACAGGCTGACTTTAATACAGCAACATTTGAGTGTCTGGTAGCTGAAAAACAAGCTAATTATCTTGCTAAAAATCCTGGTCCCTGCCCCTGCCAGTTTGGGAACACGGTATAAAAACATTTACATATTATTGCATTATTTTAACAGGATATGAACACACGGATAACTCTATTCCATGAATGTTGTGCATTTTTTCTTCAGGAAATCAGTCACTGTCACCTCAGTGAGTTTCTGCAAAACTGAACACCAGCTCCGTTCGAACAGCATTCAAGAAAACGTCTTTCTGAAGCGTGCATGAAATGACAAGAGTAGATATATGAGCTTCTGATAACCTTTAATGCTAGGCTTTTTTATGTTAATCAATGCTGCATTTGTTTCGATCCACAAACAGTAATTGTGTGGGGGAAAAAAACAACAAAAATAATTGTGAACAATAAAATACGATTTAAAGTTCAGTGATTGTGTTTATTTATTTTTCATGGATTTTACAGCGTCTTTAATTCTCCAGAAACCGATATTCCTCCCCTAATGGCAGGCTTGTGCACAATTCAGAATTGAATTGAGAATGACTCCTAAATTCCAGTTAAGTTCTTGACTTTGAATTGAATTTGAATTAATGTCAAAAACAGGATCTAGAATTACAATTCGAAATTGAATTAAATTGAATTCAATTGAATTGATTGAAGAGAGTTTTACGTTGGCGTTTAAGTTTGCTGTGTAGCCTATATAAATACGATTTTTCACTTTTGTTCTTTATTTACATGTTTGCATCGTAAGTTTATACTGTTCACTGTCATCTGCGATATCATCTGCACTGTTATCTGCGACTGAACATTTGCAGTGATCTATGGACTAACCCTGGCTCCTTTTGAAAACTGACGAGATGGGCATGAAAATATTGTGCAATATACTGCCAGCCCTATAGCAGCACGATCACGTCATAAACATTCAACTCAAGGAAGCAGTGTCATTAAAGTCCTGCAGTTAAATAAAATGTCAGATCCATCAGATCCAAAATCATAAATCATAAAACTATTTGAATTACATTTTTTCATCACATTATAATC
>JAUCNO010001132.1:0-10106 GCA_032353835.1 Enteromius viviparus | reverse complement strand
TAGAATGAGTAAAGGCAGGTGAGCGAATACTTTTGGTAATATAGTGTATATATATATATATATATATATATGTGTGTGTGTGTGACCCAGTCTGTGAAAACCCATCCAAAATCATTTTTGTCATGTACTGTTTTCTGCATAAAACCATCTTTCATAAGGTAAAGAACATTCTGTGGAAATGTAATATTGGCCAATATGGCCATGCCAAAGATGACAATTATAGTGAAATTAATAGCTGAAATCAACCTTTAAAGCTTGTTATCTCAATATTAATTTGTTTATGACTTTAGACAGGGTTTCACATTTCATATTCAACAGACAGGGTCAGATATACTGCACTATTATTCGAAAGTTTGAGGTCAGCATGTTTTAGTTTTTCAGAGAAAACGATAAATTCATCGGAAATGTTGCATTCGATTTGATCAGAAGTAAGACTTTTACATTCACAGGAAAATTCACAGGAATTCAATGTTAAATTTTATGATTATTCATTATATTAAGGTTGTACTGTGTTTTTGATTAAAGCTTTGTTAAACACAGATTTCATAAAAATAGTAATCAAATTCCTTCATTTACCTCACTAATCACTTCACTTAATTCCATCTAAATATAGCGATAGAGTATAGCTTGTTTTCTTTTCTTTTTATCTGATTGAAATGATTTGTTGTAGTGCATATGGATTCATTAGTTTTATTTGTAATGAAGTAAGAATACAAGCTAAGGGGGAAAAAATCTAACAAAGCAGATATTCCTGAGGCCACACATCCAGACAGGGCCTCTGTCTTTGTTCATTGTTAAACAACAACAACAAAAAAGTTGTATAATTATATCCAGCTGCAAGGAAGAATAAGTATTCCAACTCAACTTTCTGCAAGACCTCAGGCAGGTTACTGTAAACAGTTTTCAAAAACACATTCTCATACTTCAGTTGGGCTAATCTATAAAAACGTTTCAAATATTCCCAGTTGTACTATGTCAGTGCTGATGCTGATGCTTGGACACACCATTTAAGGGAATGCAGGATTTTTACTGTCTCTCTGAAGTTGCAAGTTATACATCTCTGAAGTTGTACATCTCACTTGTTAATAATGTACTGTAACAAACTGTGAGAATTAAGAGGTGCAAAGTCAATTTAGGAATACACTCAACAAAATGCAATGCAATAAATGACATCTTGTTTCCCTCCTCAGCAATCGGGCGGACCCTCATCCCTCGATACTTCAGCACGGTATTTGAGGGTGGTGTGTCAGACCTCTACTACATCCTGAAACACTCCAAAGAGTCCTTTCACAACTCCTGCATCACTGTAGACTGCGATCAGTGCACCATGGTTACGCAACACGGCAAACCCATGTTCACCAAGGTAAAGAAAGAGTGTGTGTGTGTGTGGGTGTACAGGTTTTTGTGGTTTATAGGAACAAAAATTGTATTAATGACATGGGTATGACAGAGGTATTATAATTTAAAGGTGGTTTATGAGGACACTGCCTGTGTCCCAGTAATTCTAAAGGCTTAAAAACATTCTAAATGGTGTTTTTGAAAATCTAAAAATGCTAAAGGTTTCCTGTAAGGGGGTAGGGTTAGGGTTGGTGTAGGGCAATGGCAAATACAGTTTGTACAGTATTAGTATTAAAACCCTTACACCTACTGTATACAGAGTCCTTGTAAACCACAAAATCCAATGTGTGTGTGTGACACCATGTCCTAAAACAGCACAATGTTTTAAAGTAAATGAATCAATGATAATGTGCAGATACGCTTTGTTTCCATGTTTGTCAACAAAACATGCACTCTTTGTTCTCCTTGTGCAGTTTTTCTCATTATCGTAACCTCAGATTGGAATGAGAAATGACACAGTTATCTGTTTCCTTCAGTTCTTACATTCCCTGTGATAAACCCAGTAAACTGTCTAATAGAACAAACAAATATGGCAGGCGTGATAATTTACTACTTTAATCACAGCCATTATTCTATGTGTTTACTGATGGAGGTCGTTAGAAATCCTCGTGAAATATTTCTGGCAGCTTTGGACTCTGCTGAGAAAGCTCTTTATGAATCTATTACCCAGTACTCACTCTGTGTGTTGTCATATACTTTAGTTTTTGATTAGTTTCTTTGTCATAGTAAAAAAAATATTAATAATAGGAGCACATTGGTGAGATTTCATTTCAGAATCAACGTCTGAATGCACTAAACAAGTACACAAAAGCAAGTATTTTACTGTATTTGAAAGGCGGAGAGCAAATTACGGTATAAGCCATGGTAATTTTTTATGTGTCAGTCAAGCGTTTTACAATTGATCTAAACCACACCAAAAGAGTGTATGGGATCACTTGCATGCCATAAAGGTCCGTTCCAGTTAACACTATACCTGTGTATTTCTATTATGCCTCAGGAGAGGCAGTCTGGATCTTCTGAAATGTAAAATAGAGCTACGTGATGCTTCACCACTTGTGTGACTTCAATTCTTGGGACGGTTGTGTTGTCGAGTTATAAGAAAGGGTCAAAGGTCATTGGGCCATGGTGGTTTGGATGTAACATCACACCCTCAGTGGTTACAAATAGCTTTAAAAGATCTTCAGCTGTAGTGGACATCATGCATCAGAGGGTTAAACCACTTATCAACAGATTTTATGTTTCCACCTTGTCCATCAAGCACTTTGGATTATTTTCACACACTGATATGGACTAATCCACTCTAATCCATTCAAGAGGCCGAGTACTTATCATTACAGAGGAATGGAGACCCACTGGTCTTTGAGCAACTGATTACAAAATCACAGCTGTACTTTATTAATCAAATGCTGCATTCAGAAAAAATGGTTAAAAACATAAAAGCATGTATTTTGTAGTCATCTGCAGATTTGTACACAATTGTGTACATTTGTGTTTATTTTGAGTATTTTATTTATTTATTATGTTTTTTATTATTATTATTTTACTATGCGTTATGTATTTGTTTTTGCCACTTTTCTAGTGATTTTATTCTGGAGATCTATTTTTACCTCAGTCATCATTTATGAAAGCCTGTTATAAAACTATCAAAGTTTAAAACCATGAAAACTTGACATAGATATACGCCTTATTAGTATTAACTGTATAACAATTAAAAAACTATTTTTCACTCAAAAAAGTTTCATTCAAAAGTAGTGCACATTTAAACCAACTTGTTAACATTTTTCCTAGAGCATTTCATTTTTGCTCATTTAGGATACATAAAATGCTAGCTATGAAATTAACCATTTTAAAACTAAGGAGATTGCAAAATCATACCTCATGTTGATTCACATTTTATATTCATCTGTTGTAAGTCGCTTTGGATAAAATCATCTGTCAAATTAATAAATTTAAAAAATGTAATCAAAGTAAATGTTGACTAAAGAGGTGGCATGGTCATAGTGTGAAAAAAACAACAACAGAATATATTATCCACTACTGGACATATGAAGAATCGCCCATATTTCAGTACTCAAATGATTGGCTGGACCAGTTTAATTTTAAAACACATCCTGAATCAGAGCTGTGGAGCAGTACAGTATACAGTGAGAAGGAAAGACAGATGCTTTCATTTTGACTTTACCTTTTCCTCAGCATGTTATGTTGTTGAGAGTGAAGGATGGAAAGAAGGAGAGCTGGGTGAAGAATGAGACAAACAAAAACAGATTCAGAGAGCAGGAGAAGCATACAGAAGATGAAAAAAGTGGGGAGAGCAAGTGAGAGAATGTGAAAGAGTGTGGTCATGTGATGGCGCTGTGCTCTCCCGCCAGCCTCTTTTCTTGTTGATCCTCCAGAGACCATCTGTGCTGAGGGCATTGATTAGAGTGGCTCTGGCGGGATTACATCTTTGCCGTTGCCATGCCAACTAATCAGCTGACGCTCCCACCCCCCAATCCCCCTTCCTCTCCCTCCCTTTCTTCCTCCTCCTCATCCTCCGGTTGCCCCAGCAACAGAACATTGGGGCTACGAGTAGCGCAGCTCTAAATTCAGCAAAAAAAAAAAATGTTTTTCTCATCCTGCTTTTTTTTTATTTCAGTAATTGCTAATGGTTTATGACCTCGGCATGTATTCAGCAATTTTGTTGTTTTGTGTTTGTGTAAGCTCGTCTCAAGAATTTCCATTTCGTTGGCCTTCGGTTCACGTTTACAACATAAACACCTTTCATAAGGAAATGCCTTTAAACATCTCTTTTGGAAAGCCATACTGACATAAAATCTGAAAAATATCATCTGCGTTAAGGTGATGCATTCTGTCGCACTCTGAGCTGAAATATATTTCTTCGTTATGAGAAAGAGACTGATAGTCTTTAATACATCAAAGGTTGCTGAATGTTTGTGTTCTCAGGTGTGTACAGAGGGCCGGTTGATTCTTGAGTTCGCCTTCGATGATCTGATGAGGATCAAGACGTGGCACTTCAACATCAGACAGTATCGGGAACTTATCCCACGGAGCATTCTCGCCATGCATGTGAGTTTGATATCATCACTCCATCCTAGAGCTTTGTTGTCACATGGTTTGGTTGCAGGTGCGTGTGCAGAACATTAGCTGTAGGCACAACAAAACACAACAAAATCAAGTTGAGTTAACTGCTACACTGTAAAAAGCGATATGCTATGTAAATAGGGCTATATGATGCTTTCCCACTTTGCAGCTGTCATAATAAAAAGTAGTCATAAAAAAAAATAAAATTAAGAAAAACAAACATTAGAGATGTGCACAGAGAAGGAAAAGATACAGGTTGTCTGATTTTTTTGTCACTACTAATGGTAATCAATCATGTCAGGCTGTGTTTATTTGATTGAAAGTCTTGTAAAAACAGTAATATTAATTAAATATATTATAAAGTTAATATTCTTATTAAAATTAATAATTCATAAAAATTAAGTAGTTCTAAACCTGTATAAATTCCTTGGTACACCAAGGAAGATATTTTGAAAAAAGTGGGTGGGTAAATGATGACAGAATTGTAATTTTTGGGTGAACTATTCCTTAAGTCAATATGTTCCCTACTGTTACCGACATTTCTTATTATCAATGTTAAAAACATTGTGCTGCATTTTATTTTTCTTACTGACCATAAACTTTTTTATCTTAGTGTTCATTGTTTGTTTTTTCACTAATGACTGACTTATTATGAATGATTGTATATTTGGGCTGGCATCCAGCCATCAGTTTTTAGTTTACATCATGAGTGCACCCTAACAAATATCTACACCTGGCACTGTCACAATCACGTCACTGTCTGCACTGGATGTTTCAAAGCAAATGTTCAGAATGTATTTGTATGTTTTGCTGAAGTACAGTAGGTCAGAAATAGAGTGATGCATCCAGTTTAGACATTACCATTATACTGGGCTCTGTTTGCATTTGTTGTGTCACTTGCATCTGGTGTAAATGGAACTGACAAGAGAGAATAATTATAAAATGAATGAAGAAATTATTTTTACAACCAGTTTATTCAAAGATATCAAAGCTGCCTTGAATAAAAAAAAAAAAAGGAAAAGTACAATCTAAAGGTCAAATGAGTAATTTGTAGTGAGTAATGAACACAGCTGACATACTGCGATGAAGGAAATAAAAGCAACGGAAAATCTGGGGGTCGTATCATTTTGTTAATTTTTAATGACTCATTGCTTTTTTTAAGCCCAATATATTGAGCTTTAAAACACTTTTGAGTTTTAACTCATTTCTCTCCCTTGTAGATTCAGAGATAGTGTAGTTTTAGAAACTTTGTTCACAGCAACTTGTGAAATTCACATGCTCTTAAATTGGGCCCTTTGGGGCCCCGTGTTCCGGTGGAGAGGGAGAGAGAGTGAATGAGGGAGAAAGGGCTTTGAAAGATTTTTGACAGGGATAGTGCAAAAGTTACTGCAGCATGT
Organism: Enteromius viviparus; assembly: GCA_032353835.1. NCBI lineage: Eukaryota > Metazoa > Chordata > Actinopteri > Cypriniformes > Cyprinidae > Enteromius > Enteromius viviparus. The sequence continues at coordinate 4,230 of JAUCNO010001132.1, read as the reverse complement.
TTGATCGTCTCATTCTCGTACACAAGGGTAAAGTTGCACAGAAATTGAGTCAAACTCATCTGATCAAGGCTAATGAGGATATGAGCAAACTGGAAGAACTGCGTTTCAGATTCTCTATACTTTGCTATTTTACTCTGCCCAGCCCAATTGACAGGAGCTCTATGATTGGCTGATGTCATTGCTGTGTCATTAAACTCACGCTGCTTAACACAATTTACTTTAATGAATCTGGTCAATGACTTGCCAGTAAGTACACAAACAGCTTTAGTTTGTAATTCATAGTACAAATGCACAATACAATTTACATTTACATTTAGTCAATAAATATTAATTAGCAGCTGCAGCACACTCCAGATTCAATGCTCCAAATCTGAATCAGAAATTCAGCGTAATCACAGTGATTCAGATAAATTGCATCACTTGAATCTCTCCAGCACACAAATAGCGTCTCATTCAGTGCCACAACCACCTGACACTGAGAGCGCCTCGGATATTCGAAAACCTGACTATGTCACATTCAGGGTCTCATAAAACAAGCATGAAGAACAAGCATTGTGTGGTGCTTTTGGTGAATAACATGCTCTGGATTTTGGGGGTTTGTATAAAGTGATACGCTTCTTTTTTTTTTTTTTGTTATCCTGCAGGCACAAGACCCTCAAGTCCTGGAGCAGCTCTCAAAAAACATCACCCGCATGGGACTGACCAACTTTACCCTTAACTACCTCAGGGTAGGCAAAACCGAAATAGTTTATTTATTCAATTTCCTATACAAAAAAGTGGTGTGGCGATACCATGGTGAGTTAATGGTATCAGAAGATAAATGAGGTCTAAAAACCAATGATATTATGTATGGTGTGTCCTAAAATTTGTATTTGTGCATTTTGTCCATGTACTGTATGTGTGACTAGATGTGTGTGTGTGTGTTTGTTAAGGCTGCTCAGAATTTATTAGCCAGCTTCATGGCGGCTTTGTTTATTCTCATCATTTCAGTCTGAGTGACAGCTCCGTTTTGCAAATGGGAGAACAAGAGAGGGAGAGAAAAGAATTGGATAGAGAAAATTAGCATAACATTAATGAGCGTTCCCGGTTGAGGTGCGGCATTGTGGGTCTCTCTCTCTCTCTGTGCTTAGCTCAAGCTCAGCAAAACACAAACTTGTTTATAGCGAGCTGCTGGGAGAAGTGAGAAAAAAAAGACCCTTTCAAGGTTTTTTGGAACAACCGTTTTTCTCCCACTGAGTGTGTCTTTCTTCGTTGTTGTTCCACACATTAAACGCACAGCTTTGCTTATAAAGTGAGAGCTAGAATTCAGCGGAACTGCCTAAGCCGAATTGTGAATTAAATTTGGATTAGACGCAGCTCTTATAACAGCAAGTCTGTGTGCCCTCAGCCAAATCTGCACCTGTGTTTTACACTATTGGACACGACAGAGGGTTTTTGTACACTGTATACTTCACTTCACATGATCAGTAAATGTGATCCTGGACTTCCCTCGCTGGGGTATATTTATAGCAATAGCCAAAAATACATTGTATGGGTCTTCTAATGATTGCTTTTTTATTTATACCCAAAATCATTTGAACATTAGGTAAAGTTCATGTTGCATGAAGATATTTTGTAATTTTCTACTGTAAATATATCAAAGTGAAATTTTTGATTCGTATTGTGCATTGCTAAGAATTAATTTGGGCAACTTTAAAGGCCATTTTTTGCACCCTCAGATTCCAGATATTTAAATATTGTCCTATCATAACAAAAGCATACACCAATGGAAAACGTATTTATTTAGTTTTCAGATACTGTATAAATCTCAATTTAGAAAAATGTACACTTATAACTGGTTTTGGGTCCAGGGTCACATATACACCGTAAATATAGTTATGTGGCTTGTCTTATATTTTTATTTAGATTAAAATTTCAGTGTGCTCTGAAAAATATGAATCATTCATAATTTTTGTCTGATTTAATTGAGAGGTCAGTCTCACATATTTTAGTAGCACACTGTAATTCCCATAAACAAGATTATTTTTCCTCTCACTGGGGTCATTTCTCACGATTCTTACTTTGGTGTGCTGTAAAAATACCCTGTAGAAGTGACTCATTAGCGTCGCTAGAAAAACCTCCATTTGTCTCACCGCGTTTATCAGTATATCCACACCGAGAATGTTTCCTGTGCTCGGACGCAACAAGACCACTGTCAGGTTAGATGGACAAGGAAGCTTGTAGGTTTCCTCACATTCAGACTAGAAATAGCCCTGCTTTGTGGGCCCGGATCCAGAGATTGTTTCCCTGGACCTGTGGAAGTGAGAGGATACAGCAGCGTTAGGATACGATCCTGTCAGAGGGAAACGATTTGTGTGTGTGCATATCCGAGTTTCAAGCCAACCGCTGTGTGACTTTACATGATAATATTGTTACGTCTTTGAAACGGAGAGTAAAAGATGACTTTTCTTGTGTGCGTTTCTTTTAGTTGTGTGTCATTCTGGAGCCGATGCAAGAACTAATGTCCCGACACAAGACCTACAACCTCAGCCCGAGAGACTGTCTAAAGACCTGTCTGTTCCAGAAGTGGCAAAGAATGGTGGCCCCTCCAGGTAACTGCAAATCACCAGTCATCTATATTACAGGACGCTTCTAACAGCAGCACTTTGTGTTCTATCAGATCTTTATGGATCTGTGTGTTTAACGCCATGGTCTTTGGAGAAATATGCTATAATTCAGCTCCTTGGTGGGACGTTTCAAAGAAGACACACTTTGTTATACACACTTTACAGTCACCCCAAAATGTATTTAGACACAAAAATGGATGAATGCTATTGAAAATAAACACTATGCTTAATTATATCTTACATATAAATTTGTATATTATTATAATGTATGGCATTTATTTCTGTTTTTATTGCACCATTTTTGTAAACAGAACTACTATGTATGAGACTTATATATCCTTAAGAGACAAATAACTACACATACAGTACATAATATACAATTAGAAATTAAAACAAAAACGAATAGCCATTATAATACATAAAAACCCTGACAGCTGTTGATAACAACAAGTGCTAAAATTAGCATCTGATTAAACATTAAATGAGATACAACAAAATTAATTTAAGGTGCAGTTCCACTATATTCTGTTACTTTATTTGCAGGATTCATACATTCAAGTTATTTCAGGTCAATATGTTTCAGCTAGTGCCCATTTCTGATGAAAATTTGTGTCCATATAGTTTTGGAGCGGAACAGTGCAGTCACGGGTCAGTTTGTGAATTTTTTAGAGTAGCTGTTCTCTTTTTTCTCTGATCCTTTCTAAAAACTCTCATTTGATAGAATGTGTCAGTGAGAATTAGACATCAGTGGATATCTCCAGCGTTTGATGTCTCTGTGGGCTCCTCAGGGGGTCAGATCAATCAATAATAATGATTTAGACTTGTCTTTAGATCACGTGAAGGGTTTACATGTGCAATATGATTTAGCACACAGTAAACAGTAAAAACATGACATGTATGAGACTGAAACACATCCTCCATCCGCTCCCTGTGGGTGAAACCCTGTATGACCCCCGTCCAGTCATCAGCACTGGCCTTCTCACAGTCCGTATCCAAGTGGATCTTCTGTAATTGTCGTTTCCTTATTAGCTTCGCTTCCCTCTTTCCTCCCATTCTTTTGAAATCTGGAGAGCGTTTGTGTTCAGAACAGGAAGGAAAGAAGGTTGCCTTTATATGCTGATAAGTTTTTTTGCCCCTTTTTTCCGCGTGTATATGTGTATCTGTGGAAACAGGGGCATTTTAGTACGTCATTCACACACTTCCACTGATAAACATACAAAAATAAAGGTTCTTATCCAGAAAATCAAAACAAATTTCCTAGTACAGTCCGTTTATTATTATATTTGACTATATATTTAATCTGTCATGTACAAACAATGTAAAAACATCTCCCTGGGTGTGGTTAGTAAGAACCTTAAAAATCCATGTTCAGGCATCAGTAATGATAAAGAATGTGCCAAATATTGTAACTGTAATACTAAAATTAAATTAATAAAATAATTTATGGCTGTACAGTCTTTATAACATTAACAACTTATTATTTTTTGGTCGATTTTAACATTTAGGCATACTGGGTCTCATCATTCATACTCAAAAGCTGTTAAAATATATTATACTACGGGGCCGTTGAATGCTTGAATCTGATTGGCTGACGAACGTTCTGAGGTGTGCAATTATTTTCAAG
>JAUCNO010001130.1:14864-39627 GCA_032353835.1 Enteromius viviparus | reverse complement strand
ATATATATATGTGTGTGTGTGTGTGTGTCTTTTTTTTTTAACTTTAAATATCGTGATATATTGTAGGTTATCCTGCGCACTATATTAATAATCGTAGTATCGCATTATCGTAATAGTATCGTATCGTGAGCCATGTATCGTGTATCGTGTCGTATCGTGAGGTACCCTGTGATTCCCAGCCCTACTTCACATCACTTATTAAACATAACTTTAAATCACTTTATAACTTCAATCACGAAAATAAATAAAGGAACTGTAGGAAAAAAGCTACTGGCAATCCAACAGTCACAGGTTTATGCAGGAAGCCAAGTTTTTCCAGATGTCAACATCTGAAATGAATAAACAGTAATACTGAATGATATTGTTTGCACACATTTTGTGTTATGTATTTCCTGTTAAAATCACCACGCATGTTTTCTGCTTTGCAGGCCCCTACTAATGTAGCAAACAAGTATAATAAGTTCATTGTAAGAGTAAAACACAGGGAGATTGTATATTTATAGCATTTTTGAAAAAATGCAGCTACATTACTGACAAACTGTCCTGTGCAAGCGTGAGTGATCACAAAGAGAAAAGCATGAGTTCTGTGACATGGCGCGGCTGTTATAAAAAAGCACTGAATGCCTCGTTGTTTTCATTTGATTCACCGCAGATGCATGCAAATTAACCAAAAATTAACAATCCATTCATCATATTTTCATCCAAAACCATTGAATTAGAATCAGTATAATATGGTGATCAAATACAGGTGGGTTCGGGTGAAGTTTGAACTCATCCAAGCATCTCTGCACTACAGTGATTACACCAGTAATTACATTATTCAGTGGCATTTCATCTGCATAATCATCAATTACTCATGAAAATGGTATATATGTTTGTTTTTTTGTTTTCTTTTAAAAAGGTAATATTGGCACCATATTCACCATTATGATATGTCTGCGATAGGCTCATATTGGCCGATAAAATCTGCAAAGCGATATAAAAGTGAAGTGTGGGTATGATTTAATTTGGCCTTTTATGCAGCATTGCATCTTTACAAGGAATAGTGAACAGAGCCACCTTAACTTATCTGTTGCCTAAATTTATACTGCAAAGATAACATAGAAGAGTTTCTGAAGTAGCATTAATCTTTGCATAGCTGATTTATAGTTGATCTGTGCCTGCTCAAAATTCTGTGTAAAGACGTAACGCCACATAAAAGTCAGACCCCTTGAAAGAACACATGTATTTGAATTTGTGTAAATGCATTTAAGAAATTAAAAACTAGTTTTAAACACTTTTGGCATTAGATGTTTTCATACAAATTGTTTAGTGCTGCTCAGAACTCCTGTGTTTGCATTTAATTTAGTCGAACAGACAGTGAGGCATGGACAAATGAGACAGCATGTGTCTGAGAGCTGCATTTAAGATTGCTGTTTTCCCTGACTGATTACGAATGCAACAACGTTCAGCAAAAACTTCTCATTCCTGCACCACTAACATATAAGCAAAAATACCAGCTCAAGCAATTTCATAAAGCGGCGTGGACAAAGAAAACAAACTCATGCTGAGGATTTAGAACAGTATGGAAAAAATACTGTGAGGAATACATAAATACCAACAGAAAAACCAAGAAGACAATGATAGACTGTACATGTGCCGTATAGAAGAAAATCTATTCATTCCTTTCCTAATCACCCTGTCCACCAGTCATTTTATGAGGGCTGTCAGCTCATGCCACATTATGTCAGGAAATGCCAGTAATGGGGAATAAAACAGCATGACTATCAAATGTAATATCTCATGAAGTAATTGCATAGCTAATACACAAAGGCAACACTCACAAATCCTTATGTTATGCTTACATTTGTTATTTACATACTCATTTCTTATTTTTACTTACAGAGCTTCTATTGTCATCAAAGCAAAGTGGACATTATTTACACTGCAACAGTACCATAAAAGTATATGTATAAAAGCATACATGCACCTATATGTTCACCTATATATTAGTAAAATTATTAAAATACATTAAAAAAATGTTTTAACCCATCCAAGTGCACACAGGCACAGCAGTGAGAAGTGCTCTAGGGTCTCACCTCAGTATTGTTCCCACCACCTACAGTCCCTGCCAGACCTGGGACTTGAATCCCCAACCTTTGGGTTACAAGTCCAACTCCCTATCCATTAGGCCCCCACAAAAAAATATTAAAATTAAAATTACAGGACACACACACACACACACACACACACACACACACACACACATATGTATATACATATATTGCACATATATGCAACTCAATTTTTATATATTATCATATATGCGCATATATCCTCATATAGGTTCTTTCCATGTGGGACCATGGATGCTGAAAACTTCACAATAATAAATAAATTTTTTATATTCAATGTCTTCAAATAGAAAATTCTTCTTTTAAATTATAATAATATTATGGTTTTACTGTGTTTTTAAACAAATACTGCACATTTAAACTTTTTTTTTTTTTTAACTGTTAAAAATGTTAAAATATCCAACAGACATTTTTAATTGAACATAATGAACATAATTGAACATTATGTCTTCTAGCTTTTCTTAAGTGAGTCTAAACTCTGTCAGTGACTCTGTCAAAAATCTTTGAATGTGAATGCAATAAATAAAGCTTGAATTGAAGTACAGCTTCTCATCAAATCAGGCCATGTGTATGTGTGAGTAATATTTTTACGCCATTTCTGCTGCTCACAAATATCCTTCCCTGCCATTCAATTACACTCTTTTGTATCTTAATAGATTTGGAATTTGCTTCAGGGCAGGCCACTGCATTTTACAATTCCCTGTAGGATTGAAAGGTGAATGGATTTTTCAGAACAAGAAACGCAAGCGAGAAGATAAGTCTTTGTTTATGTGTATGTCACATAGGCAAGGGAAAAAGAAATAGAGAAATAGAGAAAGTTATTTTATGATATTAAGTCACCCGGATGCAACATAAACAAATAGGGTGCACTGATAATACCTCAATGATGTAAAAATATTATGGAAGGTGTTGTCCAGACATTTAATCCTGAGTCAATGTTTGTGATTAATGACAGTACAGTAAGTGGAGGTTTTGCCCCCTCATTTACAGCACGTGTAGCAGATGAGTAGACTCTCCCTCAGGGCTTGACCATCTCTCACAGCAGCAGCGTGGAATTAAACCTGAAGTGCACGACTGCAGTTTTGATTTAGTTCATACTCTTTCCCATTACAGAGCGGTGAGAGCTAAATCAAAACCGGTATGAGAAAGCCCATTGTCACACAGCAACAGAATATGGCTATTATTCCTTTTTAGAGTGTTGGATACAGTTCTGTTCACAAACGAGTGATAACTGCATTCTTTGACTGAAGTGACTGTGCTAAACATTCAGTCCTCTAAATGTGAAATATTATCTCTACCAATCAAAGGTTTGAGGTCAGCAAGATTTTTTAAAAGAATTATTATTTTTATTTAGCAAAGATTTATTAAACTGATCAAAAGTGACAGAAATAATTCATTCAGTTATCAATGTCTTTGCTATTTCAAATGTAAAATCTGACCTAACTTTGAACAGAAGTGTGATAATCTAGCTAAAGCGTCCTTCAAATTCTGTCATGAAGAGCACTTCAATTAATTCATATTTGACTTGCTTATAACTGCACCGTTTGCCACCCTAATTTACATTCAGTTAATATTCAGAAACTGTAATAGAATGTAAAAAAGAATGTTGTACCTGTAAGTAAAAACAAAGTAAGCCCAAACACAGACTGATTGAACATGGCTAAAGAGAAAACTAGAAAAATATCAAGATTTTTGAGATATAAAGGATAGATTACACAGAACACAATATGTATAAGCTGAACAGCAGAGCCTTTCCAACAAGCAACGATGCTGTCAAAGGTCTTCAATCATAATTACCAGCTGCTCTCCCATCAAAAGTTGGGCTCTGCTCTTCACCCCCATCTACTAGTACATTTATGAGCCCGTAAGGCCTGTGTGATCGCTGCAAAATCTTTTAAAAGTGTTGCGCATTGAAGTCAGATGGAATAAAACCTTTACTGTGACCCAATCAATGTGAGAGACAGGCAGTAATAGAAGCTGAAGAAAGGCTGACTTCACACCACCTGAGAAAAACACCATCTCTGTGGCACTTGTCAGTAGGGATGTTGGAGGCCCACTCATATTAGCATGCCATCACACTAGGTATACTTCTAATTGGGCTAATTGAGGCTCTTATACGAGTGGGAATACATAGGAAAAAAAGGTGGATAAACACCTGGTTAAATTTGATAAATGAAAGTGCATTTTACACCGAATTTACACCGTTTTCACCTTTTTTTTCTTCACTTCCCATATGGCGATCTTTAAAAGTCTGTATTGCTTTTCACTGAAGTCAATTTTGTTTCAAGTGAGGCCCTGTTTCTTATCACACAATTCTCCACTGCCAGTGATATTGAGCGGCTCCTGTATTTCTCTGTGTGTGCGTTTGTCTGTTTAGCAGACAGAGCAGGTGGATTGACGTTCTCTCCGGAGGCATATCAGCCTTGACAGATGAAAGGAACGGCATTGTGGGCCGGCGTGGCGTTAAGTAATTGCCTTCTGACTCCACTGGGGGATGTAAATAGTTTGAAGCATGAAGCATACAGATATGCCAATTGAACAAACCAATCATCACAGAGAACCACGTAGATGCACCAATCACAAGTAGGAGCATGAGCAAACAAGGGTCAAAAGCAGAAAAATAACTTAAAATCTGAAAGATTAGCATTTTTTTAACCCATTGCTTGTTTCATAAACTCTTCCAAAGCATTTACACCAAGTGGCTTTACTAAAATTTGCATCTTAGACAACATAAGAAAGCTCCGGTTTTGTGAAATGCTTCAGCAGAATAATTTTGAAGTTTTGATTATTAATAAATATTAATTGTAACCTGGACACACTGTACTATATCCACCATGTTGGCATTGTCATGTGACCTTTATTAGAAAAGTATGCTACTTTATACAACCAAGCCAATAAGTCAAGATTTAAAAAAACAAACAAACAAAAAAAGTCTTGCACTGGTCCAGTTCCTTAATAAATAATTTAGTCTTGATTTGTGAATTGGTACAGCAGATTCATTAAAAAACTGACTAAAAGGATGGCATGGACAAGCTTGCAATCATGATAAACTGTCATGTTTAAATTGATGCTAAAATATATACAAGACATTACCAGTCCAATCTTTCTTTATACCCTCAGAGCCTGTGAGATTCATGCATGGCGGGATCCGAGCCAGATGGAAAAACATGAGTATACATTAATTGCCACAGCACGCCTTTGAATAAATGAGCCACACATTTAGCCTTAAATGTGTGAACTACTCAAACTCTTGAGGAGAAATGAAAATGCTCCCTGGAGCCAAAGGCAAGGGCCAGAATCGGAGTAAACACATTTAGCATGTCTCAAAAACCTCTTATAGACCATGTGCTAATTGCTGCAATATGGAATTAAGAGGGCATGAAGAACCCAGACAGCATCTTTCAACACCGTACTTAGATGCAGTGCAGTTAGAAAGTTTTAAGGCTGTATAATTCACCTGCACATTGCATAAAATACCTGTTTTAGCTTCTCTTCCATCTTACTTGGGAGAAGCTAGAGACTCTCCAAACCAAAACTGGACTCTTTCATGCTTTCATGGCCTGTCAACCTTCATCAGGACTGAGATCTATACCCTTGTGACTGATGTACTCCCAGACCTGGAGAGTTTGAACAACACAAGTCAGCGCTGACAAGCTCTGCTCACTCACACATCAGTAAACCCCATCAGGCCGAATTCAACCTTCCTTATCATACCACAGCGTACTAACTCCACCAGTGCGAAAAAAACCATTGTGTCTATGAAACCATAGCATACTTGCCTCCCAAATCAGACCAACCAGATCAAATTTACAAGAGTGTTTGACTTGACAAATTTAATTAAAATGATAAATGATTAATTCAACACAGACAAAGTCAGATCAAATATCACAATGAATGATGAAGGAACACTGCTGCTCGATTTCTGACTCGTAGGTCAGCAGGTTACTGTATTATTGACTCCTTTTTTGTAATACACTATTGATGGGCTGTAGAATTGACCACACTTTTTTTTTTAATTTAAATAATAAATTTAACTCTAAAAGGCATTATTATTACAAATCAATCTGTTTTTTGGCTGCAGGGAAAGTGTTTGTGTTCGCTTTGCATAATATAATGCACAATATCATGAACAAGATTAATGAGTCAATGCATGAATCAAACTCGCTCAGAATACCGGTTACATCTCGGAAATAGTTCATTTGCATTATATTGTATTATATTGCTGTATGTGGGCTGAGACAAATTACACTGAATGGTGAGATAGCTCACAGTTACATTAACCTCTCCATCTTGCCTACACTTGACTGTAGTATGTCACAGAAGACAGATCACTGCCTTTACTTCAATCAAAAGTTGCCACATTGCATAAACACTCTTTTGCATAACGGAACACGCATAACGCTGTCGGTGTGATTGCCCCTGAACAGGATCAATGGACTGAGAAAACTTACTGACAAGCGACCATTCCATGGAAAAACATGCCAGGATCAGATGAATCTAAAAAGCTTATATCTGTGGGTAAATTGCACAACGAAGGTCGAAGCGACTAAACAAATGCACATATTCACAAAAGCTCTGTGGCAGGTATCTAAAGCAGCAGCTCACAGCATGAACCCTGTGCTGCTGCTACAACAAACATGTGCTGTTTATAAAGTAGCATTCTTCAAACTTTTAAAGAAAACATTTGTTGAAAGTGTCAGGAGCTGAATAGAGACGGTGTGAAGGTGCTCTCTGAAAGTATTTGAAAAAAATGTCTTGTTATCTTTTTATCTTTAAGTTTAAAAGAATAGTTCAAGTAGCAATACAACTTTTTTCTTTGCCTGTAGGGCTGTTCCCATCTCACCCCAAACTCCAACTGAGATCCGTGAAAGGGCAGAGGGGCAGACTGGCATACTGAGGCTGCCATTTTCATTTCCAAAACCTTCTTCCTGTCTGTAAAGCTGCTTTATGCTCAAAAACCCAGTGTGTAACAGTGGGATTCCTTCAAAAAGGCATCAATTGCAAGTGCATTATTGTCTCTTTTTTATCCCTTCTAGAACCACACGTTAAAAGTGTTGGCGCTTGCTGAATGTCAGTGCAAATTGAGTCAAATTGAAATGTCAGAGGAAGATGAGACTAAAAAGTAAAATGAGACGGAGCAGACGTGTTGAACGTTAGTGTAAAAGGTTGCAACACACTGCTATTTTCCTCATTTAGCCTGCAAGCTTTACTTTTAATCAGAATCTCTCAATATGTGTCCTTTCCTCTGACATAAGGGGGTGTCTGAGCCTTCCAATGGGAGTTTGTATTTTATTACCAAGAGCTCTACGCTTTTATCTATATTGGGAACACTAATTTATTTTTGGTTGGGACAGAAATTCCATTAAATGTTTCTACAAAGAGCCTAGAAATAGAAAACACCAGCAAAAGCCCTAAATAAGAAAAGAAGGGATTTTTTAATGATGCATTTCTATATTTTGCTTTATTGATTATGTGTGTTTTCCCGGTATGCAATAATATACAATATTGTTTAACCATGTATTAAGGGAATGAAAAGTTACAGGACAGACTTTTAAATCATCATAGAAGGTTTCTATTTCAAATATGTTCTGAGTTAGAGAGCTCAAAACGAAATTTGACCAATCGGCTTGTGCCTGTGTGATGTCACACTTTCATGTGCACAAGCAACATTAACTCAGGATCAAGTCTGGGTTAACAAAGAAAGTAGATGAGCTTCATCATGGTACCAATAATGCCTGACTGCATCGTTTTGGATTTGTCAACCCAAAACTAATCCTGTAACTCTGAGTTTGTTTAGCCACCATCATGGTACAGGCCCCAGTAGAACTGTTGTGAACATAATAATAAATGCTAAATGCTATTCCACAATATTAGTTTTACAACTGTATTTTTTATTTAATGGATGCAGCCTTCGAGAGCATGAAAACTAGTTAATCAATATAAATAAATAAATAAAGCTAACCAAAAGACTGTCTTAGCTCTGTCCACCTCTTCAGCATAAATATCTTTTATTGGCTTGATCGCTACAGGCAATCCATTGAGTCTGGGCATTCATCTACTTTAGGAACATAACTTAGTTTCCAGGCTGACACAAATTCTCTATAACAAATGTTACTTGCATCTTGAGTCATGCAGTTAATTAGTGTGCCTCAGTTTCTCTTCAGCAAATCCGTTAATGAGTGCACAAAAGAGGAAAATCTTACTCAGGCCGTCACTGTTCAGTAGCTTACTGAAAAATATGAGTGTAGACTTCAATTAGAGCTTAATTAGAATCCATTCACCTTTACGGTGACCGCGAGTTTTGACTTTCTAACAGTGGGTTGTCGGAGTCACAGTCCATTTCAGGGGCCGATGACCCTGCAGAATAGACTAATGGAGAAATGTAACTTCATTACATGACATGCCAATAGTCTGAACTTGCCATGAAGAGCAGGGCTGGGATCCAAGAACCAGTTCTGCATAAGATATAGCAATTTTTTACTGGAATCTGAATTTTATGATTTTTGTTCTGTTGACAGTTATTTAATGCCTGCATTCTTCAAAATGTTAAAGTCTGTTTCAGGTTTTTAAGAGACCTTCAACATAACTCAATACTGGAAAAACATCTACTATAATATGTGCAAATAATAAAAAATGAATGGAATGAACATCATTATACAGAGATATTTTTGCATTCAGCCAAACTGCTTACTGGCCAAATCTTGACCCACTAGTTGCATTACGCCACTACTTGCTAATTAAATATAATGAGAAAAAAAAAGACAAGGTGCTGCAAATAGTACAAACACAAGACACAGAGTTGTCCTTGGTCTGTAGTGTAACAACAGATATACATTATGACCAGCAGTGCTTAAATTGTTGAAAATGAAAGGAATAGTAAATCAAAAAATTAAAAAACTGATAAAAATTGCTGTTTAGCTGATGTGCTTTACAATCCAATGTCATTAGGACATGTGGAGATGTGTTCATTTTAAGTTTGACTCTTAAAGTGATGGAAACCATTGATGTGGATTTTAAGAATCACCAAGGACCACAGACTCAGCAGCTAAAAGTCATTTTAAGTCTTCTGCTAAAGAAAAAGAAAAAAAAATCACCTATATCTTAGATGACCTGAGAGTAAATTAACAGCAAAAGATTTTAAATAACCAAAAATTCATTGAGTAAGTCGGTAGCTCAATGTCATCATGTCCAATCATAACCAGAACTAGAATCATTAACTTCCTCAAAAGTCCCATTCCTAATGAAAAAGAGACTATTCTGCTTCCACTGAGGATAAACAAATATCCAAATGACGTAATAAACATAGCACATTGAAATTAAAAATCCTCATGCCTGTAACCAAGACTTGTGTTCCGATTTTCTTCATTAAAAAACTGCAATTATCCATTGTGTTATTAATAAATGACACTGAAAATACATGTCACAGTTACTAAAGGCGCATCCAGCCCTGTTGGTGCTAATTATGCAGCTGAAAATTTCTCCAAGCTTTGTTTACTTCCATGTCTTAACCGTCACTTCATCAAAACCCAACACTCACCAAAAGCTGCGTAGAACTCCTCTCTGGTTAGGTGTTCGTCATCGTTGACGTCGTTATATTTAAACAGATCGAACAGAGTGCACTCTGATGTTGTCCTGCTGAGACCTTCCTGCTTGATGACCTGCACGAAAACAAGATTAAAGATCATTAAATTCAAAGCAGAACCTATTATATGATGATTTAACAAAGCAAATGCATTGTGTGCCTTGAATATAGCTCACAGAAATACTAATAAATGCTGATGTTTGAATTTAAGGGCATGTTTGTTTACGCAATTTTGGTGCTGTCTTGGGTCTCCACATGATGTCTGATGTAAAATCTCTATCCTGAAGCAAAAGCACTGCTCTAGTGTACCATTCTGAATAATTAAAGATGCGATTCCTATCTGCATCAGACATTGTGAATCCTTTCAGCTGGCAAACATCCAGAACTGAGCAAGATTTTATAACAGCCTTATGTTGGAAAACATGAGGGATTACTGTAAAACGTTCAATCATACATTCATTCATGCCAGAAATATCTGATGGTAATTACAGTTAGTGCAAGAAAGCTAGAAGGACTGTTTATAATGCATTTTAGGGGTTAGATTCATTATGAATTACAGTTAAAATTTTTAAAATACCTTCAGCATATGCATACGAACAATCATAGTTCTCATTGCTGAATGGTGTCTGATGGATTCAAAATATTAATGTAAAGGGACCATTTCCTGAAAGCTTTTTCATAGCCAGTGCTAAGACTGACCTGGACTAACCTTTATTATAACTAAAACCAGACCTGTGTATTCAGATTCAATCCTGTCCTTTTATTATCTGTTGTACACTCTAATCCTCTTATAGAGACTAGATACCGGCTCAGAAACTGACTGGCAACCTTCACTTTGACCTCTTTTGCTATGCAGTTTTGATTTACCATTTTCGAAGACAAAACAAGCAGGTAAAGCAAACATTCTAGCAAACTTTCAACTGCTAAAATTTGTCAATGTACTGTACAGTACCACTCTGCATGCTACAGGGGATGTCAAAAAAGTTTTCCATAAAGAATGACTCAACTGATCTACCGTGCTAAATGAAAACCTCAAAACAGCTTTAGGCATGTGCTTAATTCTTACACTTCTAAAACAAAATTGGCTGTAAAAGTTTGAGCATCATTTGTTTGTAGCTTGATAATGCAGTGATGCATAAATTTTAAAGTCTGTCTTAGGCATCCAATTTTTTGCTAGGAAAAACAACAATTAAATTATTTCATACCAAGTAGTTCAAAAGACTAAAAAATATATATATATTCTTAATAGTAAGCCTAAATTGTGTTTAATCTACCTGGTGTAATGGTATAAACCTACCTAGAGACACTTTTTTAGCGAGACTCGAGATACGTACCAATAAATAAGTACATATAACTTAAGTCTCCAATATGAATACTAGAGGAAGTAAATATCCCACACCTTTTATTTTTTCCACACAAATTTACAGAGTTTTGGTTTATAAAGTGTAATTTACACACAATTACTTGAAGAATATCATGTTATACGCTGGGAGAAACTGATGCTTTTGAATATCTATGGGTTTTCATACAGGGTAGGTTTTTTTTTTAAACAGGAGTGATATGTACTTATTGGTACATATTTTGCATCTTGCTAAAAAGTGCCCCCTTTAAAAGTCTTAAAACGTAAACTAAAACTAAAAGTAGTTAAAATGTATATAAAGTATGCTTGCAATAGTTTCACTTTAGCACAATCAAACATATTTCATGACCAAAAGTACAGTTGCATGGTAGTTTTACATAAGTACATCAATAAACAAGTGATAATTAAGTATACAGATTACAATAATTTATGTATATATATATATATATATATATATATATATATACTTTTCACTAGGGAGGTTTTGGACCATTTTATTCAAATATATAATATTTTGTACTAGGCTTGGTATTTACTGTATCATAATAATCCCGACTTAGTAATTTAATTAACTTGAACACATCAATTTATGTCTTGTAAAGAAAGAAGTTACATATTTGTAAGAAACAAAAGGATCCACTGGTAAGCAAATTATTTAATGCTAAATTTCTGCAAATATTGTAAAGAACAAACAAACTCATCCACATCTTGGACGGCCTTAAGGTAAATACATTTTCAGAAAACTTTTTGGTGAACTACTAGTTTAATATCCTTACTTCAATATAAATACATCATCGAACATGTGATATGACATCAAAATAAATAAATAAAAAAGTCAGAAAGGGTTCGTGGACTGTCCCTTCACTTTCTGCATGAAGATCATTTCAGGTATACCAGAAGATATACTTGAGCAGAATACTAATAGAGTTTAATTGCTTTATTAGAACAGAGTGTTTCGATTTTGCTAGAAGGCATTTCACTATGTTCTCATTTCCCGATCACCTCTTCGACCTGCGCTAGCTTCATGTCAAAAGGCCAAGCTTTTGTATTCAGGGCCGGTCAGAATTTTCACTTTTTACATTGTCTTCGATCTGCCATGCATGAAAAGAGATCTATTCTTCTTCCACTGAGAATGAAGAAATATGCAAATGACATGAAAATATTGCACAATGAAATTGAAATGGCTCACGCCTGTAACCGAGAGTGAAAGTGCGTTCAGAGTTTTCTCTCTGGAGAAATATGAATAAATTCATATTTTGCTCATTTTGCTATGCACCGTATCTCTATGGACAGGTGTAATCTTTCTGCCGCAGGACAAGATAAAGCACAGCTGACCTGGGATCAGTCTATGAGGCAGTTATTAAAAAAGGAGACAAGCTCGCCTGCTCATTACAGTTCTCGAATTAATGCTATGAAACATGGCTAAAAGTGATCTCCAGCCATTGTCACAACATATCAGATCCAAACATTACATACCATATAACTGTAAACAAAACAATATGCATTTGTAAAAATGCCCCCCACCCCTTTTTTAATTACTTTTTACATCAAAATATTAATGAGAGTCCACCCACAAATGAACATTTTGTCATGATTTACTCAGTATTTACCTATTCCAAACCAGTAGGAGACTTTTTCTTCGGTAAAACAGAGGATGTTTTGAAGATACACAAACAGTTTCACTTTCTACTGCCCCTTTATTGTATTTTTTTGTTCATAAAATATTGGAAATAAGGGTGTTTAGATACCAGCATTATTGATATCTTTTGAAGATCAAAACCCATACATGTTTATAAGTATTAGTTACATGTTTCGTTTCTTTTCTATTTTCGATAAAACTTATCTACATGTGAAATATAAAAAATGAATAAATAAAAATAAGCATGTTTACAATACATGCACACCAACATACTGATAAATACCAAACATTAGTTCACTAAAATATCCCAATTACATTTAAATCAATAACCTGGCAGTGCAAGAAAACCTCATTCAGAAGACTATATTAAAGGATGTAGTAATTTCCTGGTGATAGCATAACATAAGCATCCATGTATTCTATTTGTTAGGTGAGCAGTGATGTTAAATAACACATTAGAAATCACAGAACATTCCAAATTCTTTCACACAGACTCATTCATCTCTCATATTTGAAGTTTGTATGACTGTACTAAAGTCCTATGGCTGGACAAAATAAAATAATTTCTTAGGTCACAGTCAGAGTTTGAGATATATTCTGTGCTTCTCTACTACAAAACACTCAAAAACACTATTACAAAGACACTGTGACTGAATGCACTTACATCAGGCATAAGCATGCTTCCCTGTCAAATATTACACATGCACATTTTAATAGACGGACAGAAATGAAGGTGCTTACATGTCAAGGCAAAATCGGAATAATGGGCTAAAATCTTGTTAAAAGTTAATAAATTAAAATCATCCCATTCATTGATGTTTTTTTAAGCATACTGCAACTGCTTTAAGAACAAGCAGGCAAATCACTCAATGTTCAATATATCATAAAAATCAAAATGTTTTCATTTACAAGTTGTAAAAACGTGTATGAAAGATTAATGCAGCAAAGGCACTCAACAGGCCCAGAACATTCTGTTTACCCCTGCAACATCTCTATTTTTCTCTATTTTTATTTTTTATTTTTTTCAATTGACTCTTCAGTTGGTTTGAAAACGGATATTGTATAAATCAACACGACACATGAGATGCTAAGAAGACCAAGAAATGTCACCTAATTACAACGTCAATTAAACAAATGAATGAAAAGAAAGAGACTAATTTCATCACACTCTTGTTCGGTCTCACCTGTGAAAGCTCACTGCTGTCAACTCTTTCATTACCATCTGCGTCAAAGCGCTTGAACATCATGTCCACCAGACGCTTCCTAGATGCCATATCGTCTTCGTGGCTGCCATGGTTACGGGGGGTCAAGTACCTTTGAGCGTGTAAGTCCAACATCTTGGTCTTCAATTTTTTATAATCTCCCAGACGACAGTTATCATCTGTGAAGAGTGGGAGAGAAATGCTGGTCAGATCAGTGTATATGGAGATGAACTCGCTGTTCTGCAGCATTACTAATTCATCGTTACTGTGGCAAAATGGAGGCCTTTTCAAAAATGGCCATGTGAGGAATCTAACAGGTCTGTCATGTAAATAAATGATGAGAATTTGCAGATTTTGCGGATCTCACATGAAGAATCAGAAGAACTTGAAGATTTTCAAAGGGTTTTGGCAGGCAATTTCATTAAAAACGTATTACAGTGCATTCAAGGTATGTGTTTTATAATTATGCATTCCATAGGAATCAAACCCTAAACCTTGGCATTGTTAGCAATATGTTTTACTAGATGCAAGAGTATCAATACTGATCCTCAAAAAACTGCATTCTTGACTGGAAACATTAAATACATTGAATCTCTGCTTTTTAAACACACACATTAGGTTTATCTATATGTAATTTAAGAAACCTTTTAATTTTGCTTTTCAGAAACAGGGTTTCAATGATGAACAATCCCAATCAATAATACAAATATAGTGTAAAATTACTATTTTCCTTCCCACTTTATTTATTTATTTTTTTTAAAGATTGATACAACTATGATAACTTGTGCTTATGTGGTACTGATATTCATATAAAACAATGTCACTATGCATTTAATACATCAGTTCAATATAGTTCGAGTTAATATTACGTCTGTCTGATTTTGTTACACAAATGCAGGTAGCTACAAATAAGCCTCAACAGATCAGCTGCATGGTTACAAATAAAAGTTTCTCTTTTTTCGAATGGTTCCACATTACAGTCACATGTTTTTATTTCTAAATAAATCAGCGTTTTAAATAGACAAACAATTTAAAGGATTAGTTCACATCAGAATGAAAATTCAGCAATTTATTACTTCTTGTCAATCCAAACCCATAAGATCTTTGTTCATCTTAGAAACCAAAATCAAGATATTTTTGATGAAATCAGAGAGCCATCTGACCCTCCATAGACAGCAAAACAGCTGAAATGATCCCAGATCCAAAAACAGTCCATGTGACATCAGAGGGTCAGTTTCCTTGAGATTATCACAATGCAAGGTACAGTATATGCATGCTTTAACGTACTTGACATAGCCTTGTTTACATCCGGGGGGAAAGCATGCGCATGTACATAATCTATGGTTGGCTACTGGAAAGTGTCCGGATGCACATCTTTGGAGGATGTCAGATGACTCTCTGATTTCATTAAAAATATCTTAATTTGTGTTCTGAAGATGAACAAAGGTCTTATAGGTTTGGGAAGACATGAGGTTGAGCAATTATTGACAGAGTTGTCCTTTTGGGGGGTAAATTAACCCTTTAAAGACTTGCTGCATTGTTATGTTTAATTTTACATGAACAAAATTCATACATTTGATGATTTAAAAACAATGTTAATAAGACAATGCAGAAGAAAAATGCTCAGTGTTACGCAAACATGGCAGAGGAGGACAGACTCTGAGCATTATTCTAGCAATCGTGTCAGAGAAAGCGCTGGAAAGGTGTTAGAGGGACTTGAAACAGTTGCTGGAAACAACGTCTGGAAAGTCTTGTCAAAAAACATTTGACAATATTTGAGATTTTTTTGTCATTATATGTAGCTCAGGTGGTGCAGTGTGGCTTCTTGTGAGAATACCGATGTTGTTTCTGGGGCATGAGAGAAGGATAATGAAAGGCAGAAGCAGAAATGAAAGCTAGAGAGGGAGAAAGGAGGAGGTTGAGGAAAAGCAGCTGGTTTTAAAGACTGACAGACTAGTTTCACTGACAGATGTCAAGTCAGTCACAGCTCATCTCCACATGACTGCACCACTAACTGCAATGTGTGTGTGATATACTGAGATATATGAATATATATGTGTCTGAGCCTGGTGTGTGTGTGAGCGCTGATCATCTATAGCGTGCCACACATCACAAAATGGCCTCTATTTGACAAGCCACCGTGGCAGGAAAGCTTCCTTCCTTAGAAATGGCAGAATGAATAAAAGATAAATGGCTGTCTACCATCTACCTTGCCCAGAGGAGATGAAGGTCAGTGTCGTCAAACCGGTGTGTGTGCGCATGCGTGTGTGTGTCTGTGTGTGTACACGTTTGCACACGCAGCACATTAGTATTCACGTTTTTTGGCACGCTGGCAAATGAAAAACTCTGTGTATTCTATCATATTCCAGAACTGCAGATGTGTGACCGGGAGAATATTCATACCACATCATCCACCTGTGATTTGACAGCTGTACATTCCTCAGCAACCGTCCAAAAGGCAAACTCTAAAACGTGTGGAATCCTGAAGATTTCTTGAATCAGTTACGTGAATGAGCTGCGTTTCAACAGGAGCCCATCTGCCAGCGCTTTGATTTTCAGTCTGGACTGAAGCTGTGAGAAGTCATGTTTGTGGAAATACGCACCAAAGATTAATTTGCTGTACAGAGATACTATAGTGACACAACAGGGAGTTCAAAAAATAACGACTCACAGAGACCATGTAATACTTTTTGGGGGCCTTTTGTTTACTTGAGAACACTTATTGTGTCTTCTGATCTTAATTTAAAAGTTATCCTGGGGGCAAAAAAACTGCTTGCGTTTACCTTTTGTTGCGTTAAAGCTTAAATACTTGCACCTTCAGAGCTAAAAGTCTTAAAGAGATCCATTTAACTTTGAGGTAAAAGTATAAACAGTCAAAATTCCCGAAATAACTTTAGTATTTATGTTTGGATGTCTGCGTGTTTAAGAAATCCAGGAATAAAAACCTATTAAACCGATAATTATCTTAATATTATGGCAGAAAAACAGTAAATGGCTGACATACATTTTTTATGCAAGTAAAATAAATATAAAATACATATTTATTTACTACAGAAAAAAAAGGGATTTTTAATTATTAAGGAATTATTAAGGTTAGCAGCCAAAATAAATAAATACATACATAGAACAGAAAGATAGAATCACTAGTAATTAATTTTTGCTGGTATTTATATAAAGAAAGGACAACATATGTAGTGGAGTACATATATGTTAATTGCTCAGCTCTGCAGGTCCTTTTAAGTGAACGTGGGCGTCTGGTAATACATAAGCCCTGTTGTCATGACATTCAACACGATTTCAGTATTCTATGAAGACAATATGAATTTTGTTATTGCCATATGTTACTTTACCCTCCATTTCACAATATGTTGAGTATTTATACAGCACCAAAGGCATTCGAAACGCCTGCCTAGCAGAAATAGGTTTTACTTCATTACATAAATTAGAAAGAGCAATGTTTCCAAGAGCTCTATCTATGCATTCTCCAAATATCTTCCACAGAGAAGCACATTTCTTCAACCCTCAGAGGGTGTCTTATGGGTGAGGGCTATTAAATATATATCTGTCCTCTAATGTACAACTCAACTGAGAACTCTAGTGCTGTAGAAGGTGACTGATAATGGATCCATCATGCCACTGTTTCTCATCGCAGTAAACACACGTTCACCAGGTCTGGTGGTAATAGCACAATGACCATTTCTAAAAAGAACCAGGATTTGGCCTCTTGTGAGTTCCTGTATAAATTTAAAGCATAATGGCATTGCTCACATAGGACACGTGCAGCTAAAAGCGTGCCATGGCTGGTCGCCCATCCTGATGGGAATTCTGGTCATTATATTACTTTGCAAAATTCAGGAGCTGTGACAAACAAGTTTGTGATGGGCAATTCAAGACATGCAGACAAATGAAAGTGTTAGGCTGTGTCTAACAGACTGTGGATAGCTGCTGTTAATTAGAACCGGTGGAATCATTTAAGGGCTGGGCGATATGGAGCAAAAAATATATCTCGATATATATTTGCTGTGTCTCAATATACAATATATATCTCGATAACTTTACAGGATAAAAAAAAACCTGCAAAAACAAATATTCCAAATCCACAAGTCTTTTTTTAATTAAAACTCAGAGGTAGGCAATTCAGAACAAAGTGCTTCTGTGAATCTTCTTTTCTTTTAAAAATCCTTGTAATGGTCTTGCGAAATTCTGCATCCTCCCATTCAAGTTCTATCTTGTTTGCTTTTTAATTTTAAAAGTATTCTCAGTTCAGTTTTGAATGACATACAACCTCACACTTCACTGTCTGACTATGCGCCAGAGCCTCTTAAAACTGTTTAGAACATCCATATTCTTTGACAAGCATTACACAAATGCATTGCTAAGCACAAAGACATTTAGAACAAGTCATAAAACCACTCTCAAGTGGACTGTATGATTTACTTTGAAGTACAACTTGACATGTCCAGGCAGCCTAGAGGAATGACACAGAGGAAAAGCAGATTGATCTCTCCTCATTTGCGATGGGTTTACAAGGCCACCTGCATTTATGCATGTGACGCATGGGACCCTGATTCACTTTAAATACCATGCTAGTAAATCTAGTCAGATCAGATGAAATTCAGTCCTGTCTGAAGGTGGGTGTAGAATGGTGGCATTAATAAAAACAGCTTGAGGGACAGCTACAGTAATTAACATTAATGAGCCAATTTTATCGTTTAGATAATTATGAGGGAATAATAACCTCATTAAGAAATAATAACAAAACGGACATGCTGCAAGTCATTTTTTTTTAGGTGAATATCACAGATAAAATATCATCACTCTGCTGAGATCGCTTATCAGCACCTTTGATCTTACACGCTCCTTGACCTTGTCTGTGCAGCTTGATTTAAAAGGACCCCAAATGGAAAATTCTTTCATATTACTCATGTAATATTTGAAAATTTGCATTCTTCAGTGGAACACACAAAATGAGATCTCAGCTATAGTTTGCAGAGTGTGATAAAAAAATTAAAACCAAGCATCTTTTCTGTCTTGCAATCAGGTGCTGATTTTATGCGATTTCTTAAATGCTAATTTTAACTTTTAATGACGCCAGATGTTTCTCTTCGTAAAATATTTTTAAGCATATGGATTTTAAACACATATTTTAAATAAATAACATACTAGACCGTTTGGGATATAAAAATCTGCTTTTAGGATTGTGACAACTTGAACCTAAATGAACCCTAAAAGCAGCAGAAACTTATTACTATTATTTTTTTACTCCTTTCCTCTAATTCTTTTTATTTTTCTGTACATTTTGTGCATCACTACTGCTAAAGCTGAGACAATTTTATAGCTCTGTTGTACTGATCCCACGCTGCCCAGATCCATGTACATCGCTCTACATGCTCTATACATCAAACACACACGGCTTCAGTCTCTGCTTCGGTCTGAGGTCGCTGACTCCGCTTTTTAAGGGCATGGGGCCAGTGCCATTGCTGTCAAGTTCTGGCGCTGCTGAAATGGACGTGTGAATGCAGTGGGCTGTAAAGTCTGTTCTCTCTCTCGCTGCGCCTGACCACCTAACATCTCATTGGAGAATTTCACAGGCAGTGCATTCAATAACAATCTACCTGCTGCTGGATATCCATATGAGTTGTTGCAATGACAAATTTACAACTTGCCTGGCAGGCTATTATTCAGGCTCTCTCACAGTGTGATGCGATTGGAAAACTTTGCATTTTCCTAGTTGTTTTGTCCTTTTTGCTGTTTCCCCCTCCCTCTCTCGTCTTCATTGTTTTGTCTCTCTGTCTCAGTAGTGCTGCTTTATTCTACATAAAGTAAGTCATCTTCTCCAGCTGTCTACCTCTCGTTTCACCTCTAATTTGATTTCCACACTCTCTTTTCTCCTGTCACTGGTTCTTTCTTTTCCCCACTCTTACCCCTGTCCCTTTATCTCTGATTTCTCACTTTCGCAGACGCTGGTGCACCTTTGAGGAGCTCATTACCTGCCGGCAGACGCGAATGTGGCTTCTCTTCAGGCTGGAGGTGACAGTGACATTAAAACAGCTACGGGTCTTATTATCACTTTTCTAAAACTATAAACTGAACAACCTCTTTCTCCCTCTCACTTGGTCTGTATCTGAGCTGTTAGAAATATAACAATTTTTATATTTTTATTTTTTTGTGAATTGACTGTATTTTGATTTTGTACAGCCTCAAGTACGCTTATAAAAATGTGACAATTTGTCAAATGTTGTGACTGCAATTTTAAAAGCCATGTGAAAAACATTTAACATCCCATTAAACATAGACAAATCACATTAAAAAGGCAGCTTTTTTTGTTCAATAGCGTGTGAAATGTGAATTTTTTTAAATACATATTTATATTAAAGGGGTCATACGCTGGTAAATGCACTTTTTCAAGCTGTTTGGTCTGAAATGTGTGTTGGAAGTGTGTGTACACAACCACCCTACAATGACAAAGATCCACAAGTATTTTTTAAAAATTAGAAGAACAATAAGTTGCCCCTTCTGAAATCAAGCCATTCTCAAATGAATGTCGGTGTGGAATGTCATGATCCAGTCTCATCTACAGAAGCAGTGAGTGTCTTTTAATGAATCGTTGCAAATCGCCTTTCCTAATAAGGTGCTAATTAGCAAGTTTCAAAAGATCTTTAGAGAGTGCCTCGGAAAAGAGGGGCGGAGTCAGTGGAGCATGTGAAGATTTAAAGGGGAAGTACAGAGTGATTTCTAAAGAGCTGTTTTGGCAGGGTAAAATGAGCGTTTTTTCACACTATCTTTCAGAAATTTTAAAATAAAGTACATTACACACTTTCCATTAAGACCATAAAGAATCATATTAGCTTGTGGAAAATTGCCTTTGTATGACCCCTTTAAATATTGCAAATTTAAATAATTTAGATTAATAAACAACATATATAACCCCAGTGGCTTAACTTAGTCATGACGGGCCGAAGTAAAGGCTGTGCTGCCTCACGTTTATGAAGCACATATGAAAACACAGAGCTTGTGTCTGGAAGAGAACCCAAATCAGCAAATATGTGCCTTACCTATGTAATTTCGACCAATTAAAACCAGTATCTTATGAGTTTCTTAAATTGAACCGTTTTCTTTGCGTTCATCCCTCTCTAACACACATGCACATTCATGGCATTCCTCTCCAAGAGGCGAGAGACCATCTCGCAGCACACACGGTCAGATGTACCTAAAAGAAAGTGCATTAGAACCCACACCCTCGGAAATAATTGAAAAACGTTGCAAAATAGTTTGTAATGATAAAAATGTGTACAACTGAAAGAGAACACATTGCACCTGCTGAAATGTTTATTTGGGAAGTTCAACACCATTTTCTTATGCATTTATTACACAGCTGCTTGCGGTTAATGAAACTCAAGGCCACATCACAATATTGATTTTAATTTGATTGTGCAGACTCAAGTACTGTACTCTAGCCAGTTTTAACAAGGTCAGTGGAAGCGAAATTCACAGTTTAACCGCTGAAGGTCCCCCTACACAGAGAAACTGACTTTGACAGACATAACGAGTGAGAGGCTGACAAGGCCATCTCGTCAAGAAGAACAATATTTTGCCATGGCTTGCCTGAGCCGGCCACCCTGAGGGTCGTGACAGAGAGACTAGATATGAGAGGAGGACAGAGAGATTTCTGTGTCACTCTCTTCTTGTGTGCGGGGCTGTTTTTAGGCACTGGTATCAGATGAATTTGACTGAGCCTCTGTTGTGGTCAACAGTTGCTGTTGACGAATGCTGCGAATGAGGAGTAGCGAACAGCAGGTAGAAGAAGAGATATATTACCCGATACAACAAGCAGAAAAGAAGACAAACAAGACAAAAAAGAACCATCTGTTGTATTCAGAATACATTTTTGACAGAAGGAAGAACAAACAGCTTCCTGATCTAATAGGTTTTGTCAGAGGAAGGAGAAAACAATCATTATGAATAACTAGAGAGCCAGACCAATAGTAATACAGTACTATACACAAGTAGAAACATTCATCACACTGTAACATGAAGGTCATTTGAACTTTTCTAATTCTACTTTTATTTTCTGCATTATGGTTATTATTCAATTACTGTTAATTACTTTCTCTATTCCATTTTAAATTACACAAACCTATAGACAAACTAGCAAAAGTATACAGCCCGCATATGAATTCAAAAACGCCCAACAAATCATCCACGACTGCAATCAATCCCTCTAGCAGACCCGAGGTCAAACAAAATCAATATTACTGTAGATACTGACCCAAAACACTCACACACATTCAAGCACACACAGACATGCGTCTCAATAATGTCCCTCTAAATAATAAAACTGATACAAATATGTTAAATCAGCAGTTCTCAAGCTTTTAAAAAGTACAGTGATTGACAGTACATGTCCCGCAAAGACGCCATTCAAAACTTCACTGGTTGTATGTTGCCCTTGGCTTGCCCTCAAATCTAAAGCTGACCTAAAAAGCCATTATATATCTCAAAATTCTTGACAATAACAGGACATCCCATTCATTTAATGTATGTCCAAAAATGGGCTCAGCACACTGTGGCATTGGGCCTGTGTGTAATCAGACTGCTGGTGATAAACGAAGTAATCTGTGGTATTGGCAACCCGCTCACTCATGCTTTCTTTTTGTGTTGGCTGGTTGGGAAGGACTGTCAGTCAAACTGATGGGGCTGTCCAGCAGACACTCTTCACATTGGCCTTATGGGAGAACTGCAACAAACGTCTGGGGTTTTAATCAAAGAACCAGCCACTTTTCCTTTTTGTAATGCATTACATTGACATTCATAGGTTATTTACAATGTGCCTAACAACAGTCTTAGGTGGAATGTGAAAAATGCCTAATGGCCAGGCTGATCCGAGAAACAGTTTACTCTACAGTTTGGAAAGATTCTTAAACAAGTCCCCAACTCACCAAGGCTGCATTTATTCAATCAAAAATACAGAATGAATAGGAGCATTGTGAAATTGTACAATAGATTGTTTTCTATTGTACTAGATTTTCAAATGTAATTTATTAATGTGTTGGCAAAGCTGATTTTTTAGCATCATTACTCCAGTTTTCAGTGTCGCATGATTTAAAAATAAATCATGGACCACAAAACCATGATTGGTTCATGATTGTTTTTTTTTTTTATTTTACTGAGATTTATACAACATCTGAAACCTAAATAAATAAGCTTTATTTGTTATGATAGGACAATATTTGGCTGAAATATAAATATAAATAAAAATACATTTTGACCCATATGATGTATTTTTGCCTAGTGCAACAAATACAGCCATGCTACTTAAGACTGGTTTTGTGTTCCAGGGTCACATACAGTATGATTGTTTTCTCCATATATTATTATTAATGTTGAAAACAGCAGTGCTGTGTATGTAAAACTACAGTACATTTCATATTGTGTCATGCAGTTATTTTGATTCAAGGGTCCATGGTGAACATTCTAAAAAATAATTACCCATACGGCCTGAGTAATGAACACGTGACCATTAATGCGCTCTGAAGGCCAACATGAAAAAGTCGAGACAATCAAAGGGGAGCAGAAGTGTTTAATCTCGCAGGATCAAAATAACTATGTCACGTGTCAAAGTGCTTGATATCACCTCACAAACATTAAAGGCTCTACAGTATTTTCATGCTGGCTGTGCAGACATTTGATATTCAGTTACCCGTAATGCACCAAACGCTGTTTCTTTGATGGATAAAGGCAGGGAGTGAAACATTGAATGGCTGCCATTACAGAGGGACGATGGAACATCATATAAGAACAAAGACAAACAGTCACCAGAAGATCTTCTACAGTCTTTCTTACCGTGGCATTTTTGTTATCACTGCAAACTTATTGCTGAGTGACTCGACTGATAACAAAACTACAATCCCTTGCCCTTTCAAAAGAGTGTGAAAGTTTTATCCAATCTGAGCTCCTCCACTCTATATACTGTAGGAGGAAAGTGTGTGATTCTACAGATAGGAAGGATGATAGAAAGGTACATTTTGCTTCCCTGCCTCACATATACATTCTCTCCTTGAACTTTTCTGCACAATCAAAGCCATGAATAAATGCCTTGGAGCACTTAACATAGTGCTGGACTTTGGGGAATGAACACATGACCTCTATCTGACTGTTTAGAGCTGCACAAAGTCCTTATGAACTGTGTCTTCATAGAGAAATAATAATAATAATAGTAATAATAGCCTTGTAGTAATGTCTCGTAGTATGTTGACATAGACGATCACAACTTCGGCGGGTTAAACACAGAACTTTAATAAATCTAGAGAGCTTTACAAGGACAGTTTACATGCACAAAAAGTAACCTTAACGAAGGACAAACTGGACAGAATACAATGGGAAACAGAAACATTGGATAAAATGCAGGACAGGTGAGGAACACAGATGGCAAGGGTCAACTAATCAACTAAACAAGAACAGGAACATGACCAAATAAGGAAACACAGGAAATACTAAAACGAAACCAAAACTGTGACATAGAACAAAGAAAAGGGCCTGACAAGTAATATCAACTCCACCAAATTAAACAAATTCAAATGAACTGATGAATGAATGAATACATGGATGATGAATTAGCATGAACTACAATAATTATATGTATGCTAATATATTCATTAAATTCAAATTTAGATCAGGTAAAATATAATAAATGTAGTGAATTAAAGCAATACTACGACGGAGCTTTAGTGCCACCAAAAAAATAAATAAAATCTAAAACTACGAGAATAAAGTCGTAATGTTACGAGATTAAAGTCGAAACTACGAGAATAAAGTTGTAATGTTACGAGATTAAAGTCGAAACTACGAGAATAAAGTCGTAATGTT